>JAOTRH010222169.1:0-41339 GCA_034768845.1 Heliamphora exappendiculata
AACTTAAAATTAGCTTGAGAAGTAACACCAAACACCCCATAAATTATAGACACAAATGATTTGTTTTTATCGGGTGTTTGGTGTTACTTCTCGAGTTAATTTTTAGTTTTTTATTACTAATTTTAGCATAATTTATAATTTTTTTAAATATTCATAATTTTTTCTACAAGTCATAATTATTTTCTCTTTTATTTCAATTACAATTTAATATATTTATCAAACACTCAAATTGTCACGTTCTAAATTTTGGGTCACGTGAAACACCCACAAACAACCATTCCGAGAACACACTCTCAATATAAAACATATATGTATTTTTTTATAATTGCCACACGGCATACAATACACAGTTCTAACTCCCGAAAAACATGTTAGAACACACATATAACAAAAGAACAAAAGGAAGACTACAGTGCTTCCACCTCTTCGGTACCTCCAGATCAACCTGCGTGACCGGTACCTGAAGAAAATCAAATCTCACACCGTGAGCCAAAGCTCAGCAGAAACTAGACAGCCATGTAGTATAAGCTAAACATGCGAGAAAAATGAGGTACAGTTTTAGACTCTCTTTTAAGCATCTAAAACAATTTTCACATGCAAATGGGAAAGCGAGGATATAAACCATCTTTTGACTCACTCACAGAAGCCCTAAAAATAGTTGAAAAAGGGTTTCTAAATCGCGATTCACATGACTCTTAAAAATAATTTAAAACTGATTTTCTTCATCCCAAAATGCAGTTTATGCAATCCATGTAACTTCTCGGACTTCCACCGAAGGACCACAGCCCTCAACTATGCGACGCACATAACCCGTGCAACATACATAACGCACACAACCCGTGCAACACATACAACGCACGCAACCCGTGCAACACACACATCTTCACGAACTTTCACCGTAGGACCGTCGTCCGCCGTCATCAGATATCTTCACAAACTTTTACCGTAGAACCATTATCCGCCCTCATCACATATCTTTACGAACTTTCACCGTAGGACCATTATCCGTCCTAACTAGCCTCGTTGACCAGAGCTAACAGATATCTTCACAAACTTTCACCGCAGAACCATTATCTGCCCCTCATATGCATATTTTTACGGACTTTCACCGAGAGACCAATATTCGCCCCACATATGGATAACAGATACAAATTTACGTATCAACATGCATCCCTACACATGCCTAAACTATAGGATAAAATCGCATCAAAACTAGCATACTAAACCAGGGTTTAAATGTATAAAGCCACGTACTATCACTACGCTACACAAGCCATGTCACATGTTACACATGCGACTCACACAACACCTACAACTCATGCAACATGTATCACATGCATCCGTTTCTCATATTCCACATAACCATGCCTATAAAACTTTTGAATTTTAAAGCATGCAACTACGGTACATGTAACGATACCAAAACCATGTAATCAACTTATATAATCCATGGATAATAAACCAAAGTTATAAATGCATAAAGCCAGCTATAAGCGCACATAGCCATATAACCTCAAACCGTGACATCACCCGTCATAAAACCCGACATCCATTCACAGGGACAACCGGTAACTCACACAACCAAGCCTAACTGGAAGGCTACACCAAACCCCTCAAACCACGAGGTCATTAACACCACATTTTCTCCAAAGGTGCCACGGGCCCTAACACGCCCCACAACCAACGGTGTGCAAGCACCACGCACATAACCATGCCCCAACAACCCGCATCTAACCATGCATGCCACCCTTGAGGACGACACCTACACAACACCCGGGATCACAACACGATACCTGAACCCACCGTACAACCAACTGGGAACTCCAAAAAGAAACCAATAGTGTTTCGGCGACTAATCCCATATATCAATCAACCAAGGGCCATTGAAACCCTTTTGGAAAACAAAACCCAACCACAAAACCACCAACACACAGCCCAAAACTTCAGTCGACTGGACCCAACCCCCAGTCGATTGAAAAACACACTGGAAAAGCTCCAAAATGCCAAACACACAGTTCAGTCGACTGACCCTATGGGTTCAGTTGACTGAACCCAAGAAACTATGATCCAGTCGACTGACCCCATGGTTCGGTCGACTGAACTCAAGTGAAAACTGGTTTCGAGCTACAGGTTTCAACCTCCAAACCCCGATTTGAAGCCTCCAAACACCCATCCGACATCCTCGAACATACACACGCCCAGACCTAACACCAAGACCTCAAAAGAAACACCTGACACCCGATTCCATCCACCGAAATTGCCAAAAAATAGTTTTTATCCCAAAAACTCAACTTGAAACAAACTCAGATCTACAGCAATTTAATCGTTAAAAACACACACGATTACACGTAGCACCCTTATACAGCAGTAGGGTCTAGAATTCTACCTCGGTGAGTTAAAAACTTGATACCTCAAATCACGTGCAAAACTGAGCCTCGTCGAAATAAAATTTCATCCGGATGAACACGTAGCCACTGTGCCAATAGCAGGAATCCGCTATCTGATCGTCAGAAATTGAGTCCCGGGCCCCCGAGAACTTAGTGAGAAGGCAGAGAGAAAAAAAAAACTTACTAGAGAAGTTTTGAAAATATTTTTTTAAAATATCTAACTCCAGATATTTATAGGCCTCCAAAATAATTTTTTTAAATTTTTTTTTGAAATTTGCGCCGCAACACCTCAAGGTCCCCAGGAACGTGTCCGCATGCATATCTAACCCCGATCATGCATCAAAAGTATATAAAAATATGCTATCACATAAACACAAAACGAGTGTCAAAAAATGCCAAAAAAAACGGGTCAGGGTCTCACAACTCTACCCCCTTAAAGGATTTTTATTCCCGAAATTCAACTCAAGGTCAAAACAACAAACCATCGATCACAATCGACACAAGCATATGAGGTGGTTAGCCAAATCATTCATAGGATAAAGTCAAACATGGTCAGGCATCATGAACAATGGCCAACTATCTCAAAGACACAGGATCTACAACTCACCCCAACCTCACATCGCCACCAGCCACTGCCTCAACACAGCACACCACCCACGAAATCCATCACCAACTCCCAAACAAATGCAATAAAGGAACTGGTCCAAAACCTGCTGACTCAGAAAGTTCCTCTGCTCGCTGAAGGCATATCTGCATCAGCCGGCACAACCGGTGCCCTAAAAAAACTAGGAGCTATGAGGGAATACGCTCGGGGTAATGTCGTTTTGCCCTATCCACTATAACTCAGCGCTATCGTCTGCCGCACCTACTGGACTGATGTACTCCCACCTCCCATCCAAAAAGTCTGAACCGCAGGATACTATTGTCACTCCTGCACATACGAACCCTTTAGTATGCCCACTGTACTTGGCGCACTCTCTCTCTGGGGACAGTTCCTCCGAATATGTCTTGTCTGACCACATCCAAAACAAGTTGGCGGCCCTCTCCCCTGTGACTAATCCGGCACGGGACTCTGAGACTGCCTCAATCGTGAATCCAGGTACTGCCTCAACCGTGAATCCAGGTACTGCCTCGGCTGTGAACAATCTAATACACGATACCTCGACTGTCCACATCGGTAACATCTGACCTCCCTCTTCTCTAGCCTCCCCGAAGAATCCACTGATGGTGCTGGTGTAGAGAACTGCTGTGGTCCAGATGGATGAAAGTTCAGACCAGAGGACCTCTGCCTCTTGTTGGAACGGCCACCTGTCTACGCCTCTGTCCCACCCTGAGGTATCCTAGCCTCCATAGAAGCTCGAATCTCAGTCATAGTGTTCTCCACCCTCGCTGCTGCCTCCACCAGCTCTGTGAATACACGAAGTCCCATCGCTGGCCTCAAGCCCCACTCAAACCTCATAGATCGCAGCTCGTCTGTGCTCACCAACTCTGGTGCAAACCGGGACAAGGACGTAAACCTGGCCTCATACTGCATAACATCTATGGCCCCCTGGGTAAGAGTGTAGAACTCCTCCCAATAAAAATCCCTCTTCAAAGTCGGGAAGTATTTCTCCAGAAACACTCCTGTAAAGGCTGTCCAAGTGACTCCCACAATGGTCCAAGGATACTTTCACCACGCATGAGCAGCACCCCTCACTTGGAAAGTAGCAATGGAAACCCGCAACTCATCCTTCTCAATCTGCAATGTGTCCAGGATCCGAGTCGCCAACTCCAGCCACTCCATTGCCACAATAGGATCAGGATCTCCCGTAAAGGCAGGCGGATCCATGCGCTTGAACTCATGCATCGCTACTGTAGCCCTCGCCTCAAGCACTCCCTCTCTCTCTCTCTAACAATCTCACCTCTAACCAGTTGCTGGATAGAACCCGCCAGCACACGCAATAACTCCGTCGCGTTCATCGGTCATAGGGGAGCATTTGCATCCCCAATATCAAAGATAGGAACATCCCCTTGGCCAACACCACAGTCGCGGTCTCGACCACGGCCTCGCCCTCGTCTCACAGACATCGCGTCTATATAAAAAAGACAGGACATGAGATGCAGCACATAGCATAAACTACATAAGCATGCTAACACATAAGCACATAGATTCATGCTAAACAAAACCCCACATACCGAGGAGAACCAACAAGAATGACACGTCAATCTGCATAACCTACTCAGATTTCCTGCTAGAAATTACGTCAGCTAAACGCGTTTCTAACTTGGCTCCCAAGTTTGTTAATCTGAACGCTCAAAGGTAGGACTATCACTCCTAAGATTCAACCCCCATGCTCACATATACACATCGTTCACATATTAAATATGCTGACACGTTTATGTTATCAAAGCATCTAAACACATACAATCAAGCATACACAATCAATCTCACACGGTGATGCAACCTCTTTCCACGGCTCTTAGGTATTCAAACCCAGAGCTCTGATACCAATCTGTCACGCCCCAAACTCCGGGTCACGTGAAATACCCATAAACAACGATCCCGAGAGCACACTCTCAATATAAAACATACATGCATTTTTTTATAATCGTCAAACGGCTTGCAATACACGATTCTAACACCGAAAAAACATGTTGCAACACACATGTAACAAAAGAAGAAAAGGAAGACTACAACGCTTCCACCTCTCCGGCACCTCTAGATCAACCTGCGTCATCGGTACCAGAAGAAAATCAAATCTCACACCGTGAGCCAAAACTCAGCAGAAACTATACAGGTATGCATTATAAGCTAAACATGCTAGGAAAATGAGGTACAGTTTTAGACTCGCTTTCAAGCCTTTAAAACAATATTTACATACAAACGGGAAAGCGATGATATAAACCATCTTTTGACTCACTCACAGGAGCCTTGAAAATAGTTGAAAAAGGTTTCTAGATCGCGAGTCACACGACTCTTAAAAACAATTTGAAACTTGTTTTATCCATCCCAAAATGCAGTTCATGCAATCCATGAAACTTCTCAGACTTCCACCGAAGGACCACAACCCTCAACTATGCGATGCACATAACTCGTGCAACATACATAACGCATGTAACCCATGCAACACACACATCTTCACGGACTTTCACCGTAGGACCATCATCCGCCCTCAACAGTTATCTTCACGAACTTTCACCGTAAGACAATTATTCGCTCTCATCACATATCTTCACGAACTTTCACCGTAGGACCATTATCCGCCCTAACTAGCCTCATTGACCAGAGCCAACAGATATCTTCACGAACTTTTACCGTAGGACCATTATTCGCCCCTCATAGGCATATCTTTACGAACTTTCACTGAGGGACCAATATCCGCCCCACATACGCATAACATAAACAAATCTACGTATCAACATGCATCCCTATACTTGACTAAATCACAGGATAAAATCGCATCAAAACATACATACTAAACCAGGGTTTAAATGCATAAAGCCACGTACTATCACTACGCTACAAAAACCACATCACATGTTATACACGCGACTCATATAATACCTGCAACTCATGCAACATGTATCACATGCATCCGTTCCTCATATTCCGCATAACCATGCCTATAAAACTTTTGAGTTTTAAAACATGCAACTACGGTATACGTAACGATACCAAAATCATGTAATCCACTTACATAATCTATGGATAATAAATCACAGTTATAAATGCATAAGGCCAGCTATAAGCGCACAACCATATAACCTCAAATCGTGACATCACCCGCCACAAAATTTGACATCCACTCACAGGGACAATCGGTAACCCACACAACCAAGCCTAACTGGAAGGCTACACCAAACTCCTCAAACCACGAGATCATTAACACCACCTTTTCTCCAAAGGTGCCACGGGTCCTAACACGCCCCATAACCAATGGTGTGCAAGCACCACACACATAACCGTGCCCCAACAACCCGCATCTAACCATGCATGCCACCACCGAGGACGACACCTATACACAACACCCGGGATCACAACACGATACTTGAACCCATCGTACAACCAACCGAAAACTCCAAAAAGAAACCAATAGTGTTTCAGCGGCTAATCCCATTTATCAATCAACAAGGACCATTGGAACCCTTTTGGAAAAACAAAACCCAACCACAAAACCACCAACACACAGCCCCGAACTTCAGTTGATTGCACCCAACCCCCAATCGACTGAAAAACACACTAGAAAAGCCCCAAAATGCCAAACACATAGTTCAGTTGACTGACCCCATGGGTTCAGTCGACTGAACCCAAGAAACTATGATCCAGTCGGCTGACCCCACGGTCTAGTCGACTGAACTCATGCAAAAACTGATTCTGAGCTACGAGCTTCAACCTTCAAACCCCGATTCGAAGCCTCCAAACACCCATCCGACACCCTTGAACATACACACGCCCAGGCCTAACACCAAGACCTCAAAAGAAACACCCAACACCCGATTCCATCCACCAAAATTGCCAAAAAATGGGGTTTAGCCCAAAAATCCAACTTGAAACAAACTCAAATCTACAACAATCTAACTGTTAAAAACATACACGTTTACACGTAACACCCTTATACAGCAGTAGGGTCTAGAATCCTACCTCGGTAAGTTAAAAACTCGATGTCTCAAACCACGTGCAAAATTGAGGCTCGCCAAAATAAAATTTCATCTGGATAAACGCGTAGGCCACCGTGCCAATAGCAGGAATTCGCTATCTGATCGTAAAAAACCGAGCCCCGGGCCCTCGAAAACTTAGAGAGAAAGCAGAGAAAAAAAATAAAACTTACTGGAGAAGTTTTGAAAATATCTAATTCTAGATATTTATATGCCTCTAAAATATCTTTTTTTTAAAATTTTTGAAAATTTACGCCGCAACACCCCACGATCCCCGGGAACCTGCCCACATGCATATGTAACCCCGATCATACATCAAAAGCATATAAAAACATACTATCACATAAATACAAAATGCACGTCAAAAAATGCAAAAAAAAAATGAGTCAAGATCTCGCACAATTTTTTTATAAATTATAATTTATAAACTATTAGTTTCATCAATTCTAAACACCCACTATGAAGTAAGAAAATCTTTATGTGTACAAGACTAAATCATATAATTTTTACAAAAAAGTATACCTAGTTATCAATATGCACGTGAGACTTTTAAATATGAATAATTTACAAAGGCCTTTGTAGTATTAATGATAAAACAAATGAAAAGGGTGATAAGATTACGAATGGCAATGGGACAGATATGTACGAACATGTACGAATTTGTAATTTCTCATTATCACATCCTGTTTTATCGGGAAGAGTTCAGGCAAAAAAGAAATTTATAAAAATGGGAGGAATGTAATGTGAGATATGTATATCTCATAGATAACTAATAAATTATAAAGATAACAATACAAATGAAAATTAGAGACAATATATGGTAAAAGACATATAGTGATGGATAAAGTATTAGAATAAAAATGGGAAAATATAAAAAATAGAGTTACAAATGGGAGACAAATATAATATTCTTATATTTTAGTTTCATTATAATTTTAAAAATAAAATTATATATATGCATATTTATATATAAAAAACATTTAATTTCTATAATTGTGGATGGAGTAGGATAAATACAATCGAGAGAAACAAATATCGTTATCATTTTGCTTGTTATAAAAAAAAAAAAACTACAAACAACAAGAACCTAGTATGTATACTGTTGGGCCAATAAACAATAATGCGTTATTAATTTTCATGAGGCTCATTTTGAGATTCACTTTGATAATTCGAATTGTTTAATTTGTAGTTAATTTGTAGATTTTAGTGTGTAGATTATTCATACTAAACTCTACACACTAGAATCTACCAAATGAATAATTTGAATCAAGTGAGACCCGGAATGAATCCTATGAAAACCAACAACACAGCATTGTTGGTTTGTTCGATAGCGAAAAGCCCAACCCCAATAAGAAAATGGGAGCATAAAACACAAGGACAAGACAAGAGAAAATTGTCATTCCTTGAACAAAAAAGCCGTTGGTTTTTAGCTAAAGAAACGAAATTATAGCTTTGCATCTTTTCAATGACCTTTTATCCTCCTCTCGTGCTGTTTTCTTGCCCGATAGCAAGAAGCTAGACCCAATAACAAAACAGGAGCATACAACACGAGGACGAGACCTGAGAGTTGTCATCCATTGCACAATCAGTTGTTTTGTTTAAGCTAATTAACAAATCAAAAGTGAATCCAAAGCTTTCATTGGTGTAACTAAAGGGGGTATGGAATAAAATGGGATCCGAGTGTTATCTATGATTCGGGTTCAGAATCCGAATCACTGGCCCGAGTATCATCAATAAGAGAGGAGATCGGCCTATAAAGGGGGATCAGCCCTAGCCGGAATAGCTACGGTTCAGTTACAAACACACATTTAATGTAGTATGATTGAGGGGAGTACATGTATTAAATGCGACGTGGTCTGACATGACAGACATTAAATGCGATTGACCTATGCTCTCCACGCACCAGGAAAGTTCGGTCCCACACGCTAGGAGAGATCGGCCTGAAGGGCGACCGAGGTGGGGAAAGTAAGGCGATGTGACGGTTGGCAAACCGTCACCGTCGCTAACTCTGTGGCGATTCCAGGGGAGGACAGAGTGGCAGGAGGATGTGTCAGTCAGGTGTAAGTACATGTCAGACGAATTCTCATGATTGTGAGGAGAGAGAAAAAGGGGTGCCCTCCCTATAAAAGAGGGGGGGTGAACGCTAAAGAAAGGCAAGTGTTTTTTGAGCTTTAGTGAATTAACGGCCTTTTTCCCTTACTCTCTCTAACTTGAGCGTCGGATGGGCGCCCGGCAGTTCCCCGCTGGTTAGCTCACGTGTGTTTACCTGTGCAGTGGTTGATTTATTAGAAGCAGAATAGATCGGGCTGGATCAAACTCTTAAATAAAATTCAATTTACGGGACCTTCACGTACATTTGGCGCCGTTTGTGGGAATTCGATTAATAACAGATTGTTAAACTTCTCATGGAAACCCCGTCAAAGACATCCATTGTCCTTGATGAGTATGCCTCGCCTGATGCTAACAGAAGGCGAAGAGAGGGAAAAAGAGAAGAGAAGAGGCCAGAAGATGGGGCAACCAGGGCTCTGGAGCCAGAGTTCACCAAAGAAGCAACGCTTCACGCAATGGGAGAGGAAATAATGACGCTTTGTTCCTCTTTGAAGAACCAGGAATTGGCCCACTAGGAGTGACACGCATAGGTCTAGGTGGAAAGCTCGCGCACTGGGGAACACAAGCAGTCAGGAACTAAGGAAGGGATGGGAGTGAAGGAGATTGATCCTAAGTTAGGAAAGATACTCAGAGAGTTCACAAGGCAAAAGGTAGGTTCAAGTACCGAGGAGAGTAGTCACACTCCCAAGAGGTCACGACAGAAGAATTAGCTCCCACGAAAGGATAAGCCGAGAAAAGAGGTTGGCTCGCGGTCAGCACGCGATACGATAGTGGAAACGGATGACGTATGTGAAGAGATAGTTACCACGCTGTTCGCCCAGCACATAGATGAGGCAGAACCACCGAAAAGTTTTTCTATCTCCAGATTCAAGTCATATGACGGGCGATGTGACCCAAATACCCACATCAGCCATTATAGGCAGATGATGACTTTGTGGAGCGGTAACGACGCGCTCATGTGTAAGGTCTTTCTGTCCAGCCTGGGCGAGGCTAGAATAAGATGATTTGACCGGTTGCTGCCATGATCGATTACGAGCTGGAGGGATCTCTCAAACGGATTCGTGGCGCGCTTCGTCACAAATACAAAAGTCCCAAAAGAAATCAACTCCCTGATGGCACTCCGAAGGGGGAAAAAGGAATCCTTGAGGGATTACACAATAAAGTATTGGAAAGTATATAACGATATTGAAAACTGCAACGAGGAGTTGGCTGTGGCATAGTTTATACACAGGCTTTAGCCCGGAGGCAAGTTGCGGGCCTCTCTAACAAAGAAGCCACCCCAAAATATCTCAACACTGATGAGCCGTGTGGAGCAATACATAAGGGTGGAGGAAGACGTGGGGAAGGCCGAGGTGGAAGCAAAGCCGAAGGAGCGAAGGCTGAGCCCGGATAGACCTAGGAAGGTTGGTCTGGGGCAAACGAGGGGAAGTTCGCCGCAGCCAAGCAAGAGGCCGAGGGGAGAGCCGACGAGACCTCACATCCAGTTAGGGGCAAACTATGGAAGAAAGGAAGTCAACACCATATTCAAGGAATCGATTCATAAAATTCTACCACGGATCAGGGATAGACCCTATTTCGTGTGGCCACCCAGGCTACCTGACTACGTCATACGGGCGGTAGAAGAAAATGGGGTACGGTGGAGGTGTTCTTATCATAGGAAAAAGAGTCACAAGACGGAGGACTATCGCGCCTTCAAAAAGCACCTGGAAGACTTGGCCCAGCAAGGACATCTGAAGGAATTTATAGAGGAGAGAGCAGATCAGCGAGCACTCACACCCACGAGGCGAGAAGAGCAATCCGCCAGACCCACCAGTCATGGGACCATCCACGTAATCCACAGAGTTGCAGAGAAAAA
This sequence comes from Heliamphora exappendiculata, assembly GCA_034768845.1. NCBI lineage: Eukaryota > Viridiplantae > Streptophyta > Magnoliopsida > Ericales > Sarraceniaceae > Heliamphora > Heliamphora exappendiculata. The sequence goes on from JAOTRH010222169.1 coordinate 10,987, forward strand.
ATAGACGATCTCCACGTATGGGTAAATGCGCAGGCTCGGCCATATAGTTGAAGTGATGCAAGTACAGACAATCACATGGAAGCGGGTAAGGATGAAGGGAAGCGAGGGCTTCACGTTCACAGACGAAGACGTCGAGTGGGTACAGCATCCCCACAATGACGCCTTGGTCGTGTCCCTCAACATGCCAGCTTCGTCGTTAAGCGAGTGTTAATAGACTAGGGAAGCTCGATCGAGGTAATGTGCTACGCTCTCTACACAAAACTCGAGATTCGTGCCCAAGACTTGATCCCATCACGGACCCCACTCGTGGGCTTCGATTCTTAGCCAGTATGGCTTATGGGGAGGGCTACAATCCCAGCCAGGATAGGAGCGGTGGAGTCTCTAACCGAGTTCCTAGTAGTAGATGTTCCCTCCGCCTATAACGCTATCATGGGCCGGACGTGGTTGCATGAGCTACGAGCAGTTCCCTCCACATACCATCAAATGCTGAAGTTTCCCACCAAGAGAGGAGTGAAGGTGGTTCATGGAGAGCAAGCCGCCTCCAAAAACTGCTTCATAGCAGCCTTGAAGACAGAAGTCAAGGTAGAGGAAGTCAAAACGATCGAGGAGCCAGCTTTGATCGTCTTAGAAGATGTTGGATTAGAAGCCAAGGACAATGCCATCGAATAGCTCGAATCAGTTTTGATCAATCCGAACGATCCCGAGAAGTACTTCTTGCTCGGTTCCACACTAGCCGAACAACCAAGGCGGGACTTATTTCGGCTGTTGCAGGGTAACGTCGAGGCATTCTCATGGACCCCATACGAAATGCCAGGAATAGATCCAGCCTACATTTGCCATACCTTGAGCGTTAGCTCGGCTTCAAAACCGATCAGACAAAAAGGACGCCGTTCGGCACCTCACCACACCGAGGCTATAGGGGAGGAGGTAGGAAAGCTACTGGAGGCTGGGGTGGATTTCACAAACCTCAATAAAGCATGCCCGAAGGATAGTTTCACAAACCTCAATAAAGCATGACCGAAGGATAGTTTGTGAAATGCGTGGATTTCACAAACCTCAATAAAGCATGCCCAAAGGATAGTTTCTCCCTCCCCAAGATTGATCAGCTCATTGACGCCACGGCGGGGCACCAACGTATGAGTTTCTTGGATGCGTACAGAGGGTACCATCAGATCGCAATGTTAGGCGGAGATCAGGAAAAGATGTCGTTCATAACTCGGCGCGAGACCTATTGCTACAAAGTAATGCCGTTCAGCCTCAAAAATGCCGGAGCAACCTTCCAACGAATGGTAACCAAGATGTTCGCCGTAGTTCTCGGAAAGACTATGGAAGCCTATGTCGACGACATGGTGGTGATATCAAAGAGAGAAGAAGACCATCTTGCCGACCTCCAAAAAGTGTTTGATATTCTCAAATCCCATCGCCTCGGCCTCAATGCAGCTAAGTGCGCATTCGGTGTCGGCTCAGGGAAATTCCTTGGTTTTTTGGTTACAAACCGGGGAATTGAAGCCAGTCCAGACCAAATTAAGGCCATCTTAGAGGTAAGAACGTCGTGCACAGTGAAAGACGTACAAATACTGACGGAGATGACAGCAGCCCTGAACAGGTTCATAAGTCGATCCCCAGACAAGTGTCGTGCATTTTTTCTTACCATGAAGAAGGGAGAGCGGTTCTGTTGGACCGAGGATTGTGAATAGGCCCTCTAGGGCTTAAAGGCATACCTGTCGTCTCTGCCTTTGCTCTCAACACCAAAGGATGGGGAAACGCTATTCCTTTATTTAACGATCTCCTCACACGCCGTTAGCACTATTCTTTTCAGAGAGGAAGAGAAGCAGCAAAGTCCGATTTATTATGTTGGATATACTCTCATCGGAGCCAAAACAAGGTACTTGCCGCTGGAAAAGTTGGCGTACGCATTGGTTATAGCATCGCGCAAGCTGCAGCACTACTTCCAGGTGCACCCCATCATTGTGATCATGAAGTATCCTCTGAAAGTCGTGTTCGCAAAGGCAGACTTGACATGATGGATGAAGAAATGGGCCATCAAACTGGGGGAGCACGACATTAGCTTCAGATCAAGGACAACCGTCAAGGCCCAGGTATTGGCCGACTTTGTTGTCGAATTCTCTTGAACCACCCCCGGAATGGAAGAGGAAGGGGTGGACGAACTGGCTATTCTGCAGAGCTCACAAGGAGTGTGGAGGCTCTATGTAGACGGGGCATCAAATAACAGCGGCGTGGGGATAGGAATGGTCCTTATGTCTCCAGATGGCGCTGTCTTGGAACAAACCTTACGGCTAGAATTCCGCGCGTCAAACAACGAGGCAGAATATAAGGCATTGTTGGCGGGCATGGAAGCTACCACCAAACTCGGTATAGCCAACCTCGAGGTCTTCAGTGACTCCCAGTTGGTAGTGAACCAGTTGAAGGGAAAGTACGAGGCCAGGGACGACCGTATGACGAAGTATCTCGACAAAGCCAAGGCGGCGATGAGCTAATTTACGACATGTAAAGTTGAGCGAGTGAGCCGAGCAATCAACAGCCACGCAAATTCATTGGCCAGGCTCAGCTCGGCGGTCTCGGCCACGGCAGAAAGGGCCGTGGTGGTAAAACTCGTTTCGAAACCAAGCATAGATGCCGCTCAGAACCCACAAGAAATCCTACCGACCGAGCAAATTCCCTCTTGGATGGATCCCATTATCTCGTTCCTAAGGAGTGGGGCCATGCCCTTAGAAAAGAAGGAGGCGCATAAAGTAAGGCTAAAAGCTGCTAAATTTTGGTTAAGCCAAATCGAGAAGTTGTACCGTCGTTGCTAGACGGGGCCGTACCTCTTGTGCGTACACCCCAGTTTGGTAGAGAATCTCCTGTATGAGATTCACAATGGAATTTGTGGGAGCCACACGGGAGGACGATCTCTGGCGCATCGGGCTATCACCTAGGGGTATTGGTGGCCGTACATGCAGAAGGACGCTCAGCAGTACGTAAGAAAGTGTGAGAAGTGTCAACTCTTTTCTCCTCTCATCCACCAGCACTTAGGGAAGCTAAAGCCCCTTACCAGCCCATGGCCGTTCGCATAATGGGGTTTAGATATTGTCGGACCATTCCCCAGAGCACTGGGAAACGAAAAATTCATGGTGGTTGCAACAGACAACTTCACCAAGTCGATTGAAGCCGAGCCTCTCGCTAATATTCGGGAGATCGATATGAAAAGGTTTGTATGGAGAAACATTGTAACGCGATTCAGAATTCCCCGCGCGCTTATTTTTGACAACGGCACTCAATTCGACGGGCGATTGTTTCGAAAATTTTGTGCCGACCTCAAAATAGAGTTCCACAACTCCACCCAGGCGTATCCACAGTGCAACGGACAGGCAAAAGCCTCGAACAAAACCATCTTGGCCGGACTAAAAAAGAGGCTAGAAAAGGCAAATAGAAGGTGGGTGGAGGAATTACCCCATGTCTTATGGGCTTATCGTACTACGCCTCGGCGCTCCACCGGAGAAACTCCATTCTCGATTACATATGGCACCGAGGTAGTGATACCTCTCAAGATAGGACTCCCAACAATGAGGTTAGACGACTTTGATCTCAGGCGGAACAAGGAGCTGCTTGCCAAAGACCTGGATCTGGTAGAAGAGCGCAGAGAGGAAGAACTTCTAAGAATCAGTTCATACCAGCAGAAGATGAGCAGGGAATACAACAAGAAAGTGAGGTCCAGGGAATTCGTCCTAGGAGACCTGGTTCTGAGGAAGGCTGTGGGAAATACGAAAGTTCTGGGGGAAGGGAAACTGTGACCGAATTGGGAGGGACCGTACGTAGTCAAGGCGATTGCAGGGGCTGGAACGTATTATCTCGAAGGAGTAGATGGAAAGGCTATACCTAGGTCATGGAATTCGGCTAACTTAAGGGTTTTTTTACCATTGAACTTGTACTCCACTTCCTATTTTGTCAACATCAATGAAGAAAAGAGCTTTCTATGACTTTGTTTTACTTTCATGCCCAACTCTCAAGGTTTCTAACAACCCATCGCAGAAAAGGAGGCTAGTTCGGCCGAGGATTGAATATCCTCTCAAGAGTTATCCAACTCTCAGGGTTTCTAACAACCCCTCGTAGAGAAGGCCAGTTCGGTTGAGGATCGAATATCCTCTCAAGAGTTGTCAACTCTCAGGGTTTCTAAGAACCCCTCGCAGAAAAGGAGGCCAGTTTGGCCGAGGATCGAATATCCTCTCAAGAGTTGTCAACTCTCAGGGGTTTTAACAACCCCTCGCAGAAAAGGAGGCCAGTTCGGCCGAGGATCGAATATCCTCTCAAGAGTTGTCCAACTCTTAGGGTTTCTAACAACCCTTCACAGAAAAGGAGGTGAGTTCGGCAAAGGATCGAATATCCTGTCAAGAGTTATCCAACTCTCAGGGTTTCTAACAACCCATCGCAGAAAAGAAGGCTAGTTCGGCCGCGGATCGAATATCCTCTCAAGAGTTGTCAACTCTCAGGGTTTCTAACAACCCCTCACAGAAAAGGAGGCCAGTTCGGCCGAGGATCGAATATCCTATCAAGAGTTGTCCAACTCTCAGGGTTTCTAACAACCCCACGCAGAAAAGGAGGCCAGTTTGGCCGAGGATCGAATATCCTCTCAAGAGTTGTCCAACTCTCAGGGTTTCTAACAACCTCTCGCAGAAGAGGCTAGTTCGGCCAAGGATTGAATATTCTCTCAGGAGTTGTCCAACTCAGGGTTTCCAACAACCTCTCGCAGAAAAGGAGGCCAGTTCGGCCAAAGATCGAATATTCTCTCAGGAGTTTTCCAACTCAGGGTGTCTAAAACCCCTCGACGAAGGCCAGTTCGGCCTGAAGACAAAGCTCACCAAGAATCACATAAAGGGTTGCATGATAATATGAATCAGAAATGCATTAACTTGGCATTACATAAGAGTTCCACGAATACATGATAAGGAGTACGACCTTATATAGAGCAAAACGGCCGAAACCCCAAACAAAAACAAGAAGAGAAGGAAAAGAAAGAAAGAAGTAAATACATTAAGCCTGGCCATCGTCCACCGTCCCAGCTTGGTCCCCGTCTCCCTCTTCGTTGCCGTCGTCCAGAATCTCCACCACCTCTTCTCCATCGAAGGCGTGACGGTTGGCAGCGGTGTTGTGCATATCTCCTGGACAAAAAGGGGGGAGCGAGGGAGCAGCCTCATGATCGGTTGGCACGGTCTTGGCTACCTGCTCGTCGGCGGCTGTGGAGGGATCGGCCCAGGTTGGGGGCTCGATCCACAAAGGGGAGTCCAGTGGAACCCCCACCTTTTCCAACGCTTGTTTGTTGCCGAATGCAAGCAGCTCAGCCCTTATACCAATCACTTCCTTGGCCAGGTGGGCTCCGTATTCTTCCCACCCCTGCTGCCAGGCCAAGTCCTCCTTCTCGGGCCTGGATGCTTCGAGATCGGCGGCAATTTTCTTCTGTACCTCGCCTTCGGCCTGGGCCGCCTCTAATTGAAGCCTGAGATCTGCTACGATTGCAGCGGCCTCTTCCTTTGACTTCTTGGCCTCTTCTTTGATGGCCTTTAACTTCGACTCTAACCCTTGACGGGCGGAGGCAGAGATGACTTGGTCGACTTCCAGGTCCTTGACGCGCTGCCTAGCCTGGGTGAGGGCCTTGGCTACCCTCTTTGTCTCCCGAGACACCTCGACGCAGTAGTCATGAAGGACGGGACTTTGGCCTCCCTCTCGGCGGGCACCTTGGTAGCCGGAGTACTGTCTCCATGCACGAGACGACGGCGCTGAGTTGGTCATTCATCCGGGGGAGGAGATCCCAGTAGATCGGTGCCACCGATTGCAGGGGAAGAAGCAGGCATTGGTAGCGCTGGTTCGACAGGTATAGCTGGAGGGATCGCTGCGCTTGGTGGGAGCGGGGGCACTGATATCTTGACGGTAGGCATGGAGGACGTGCTGGGGATAAATTGGCCCAACACAGCTGCTCTCAGATCAAAGGTTCTCTAGCATGGCATCGTTTCTTCTGCAGTTTCAGGATGGGGAGGAGAAGTTGGTTGGGGAGGGGAAGCTGGTTCTCGTCTGGCCTCTTTGTGGCGAAGGATCCTCCTATAGCTCGGTACGTAATCCAAGAGGTCTGGGGTCGAACGGGTCTCTCTTATGTTGAGGCAACACTGTACCTCGGTAAATCTGGCCTCCCTTTTCTTTTGCTTAGTGAGAGATGCAGTTGCAATAGGGGAATGAAGGGAGATAAGCGAAGGCAAGAAAAAATAAAGGGAAATGAAACAGTAAATGTGAGCGACGGTCGAACCGACCTGGACTCTCAGGGACCCTTGGGATCGAGCGGCCAGTAAGTCCAGCACAGTTGGAAAGAAACTTGAAGTCCCCCCTACGAAGATGTAGTCATCGCTGTGCTTGTCCGTATCAGGGAGGTCATGAATCATCTGCTGGGCAACACTCCTTTGGTAGAGATAGTAGGTGCCGTTGTCGCAGGCTATGGTATGGCTGTGGAAGATCTCCAGGACGCCTAGATCTAACTCATACCGCTGATTGATCTCGGCCACTCCCATGACTATTCTAATAAAATTTATGGACACTTGGCGGGGAGTGAGACGGCATGTGGCCAACATTTTCTGTAAAAGGGGGTTGATAGGAAAACGCACCCCAGCCTCCATAATAGAGGCGATGGGGAAAGCCACTTCGTTCCCTCTAGGAACAAAGTGAGAGCCAGAAAGGTTAGGGTCGTCAGGGTCGCAGTAACGTAGTGTGACAGACAAAGGAATGTGATATTTGGACCGAAAATAGGCGAGTGCAGTGGGAGTATTCACCTCTTTCACAAATTTCCCTTTCCTCACCGTGATAGGTTTACGGGGAGTATAAAAGAAAAGGGAATTAAAAAGAATGCAAGCAAAAGAAAAAAACACACACAAAACAACACTTACAGACTGCCAAAGAAGAAATTACTCGAGTTCGTCGGATAACAAGGACGAGAATCTTGGAGGATGCCGGAGTTTTTCTTTTCGATCACCGTCACAATCGCCGGGAGCAGAGGAAGAAGTTGAGGACGAGAGCAGGGAAGATAGTAGGTTCACGAGAAAAGGAAACTGGGGCTATCAATCTAGTTTTATAAGTGCGACATATTCTCTCTCCATCCGCTTGAAGTGTCAAACGGTCGCCTTGGGGGAACAAAATGGCGCCCTTTCGCCTTGGAACTTCGCGAGATGTCCCCATACATCCCACTCGAACGAAGACACGTGGAAAGGTACTAATGATGCCATTAAGTGTGAAAAACAGCGGCGGCGGCGCAATAAGTATGGCCGATCTGGGGTGGAGAGTTGAATCAACTTCCCTCAGGCTCAGTCGAAGGAAAGTTAAGGGGCAAATTAAGGGGGTATGGAATAAAATGGAATCCGGGTGTGATCTATGATCCAGGACTGGAACCCGAATCACTGGCCCGAGTATCATCAATAAGAGAGGAGATCGGCCTATGGAGGGGGATCGGCCCCAGCCGAAACAGCTATGGATCAGTTACCAATGCACATTTAATGCGGTATGATTGAGGGGCGTACATGTATTAAATGCGACGCGATCTGACATGACAGGCATTAAATGCGATTGACCTATGCTCCCCATGCGCCAGGGAAGTTTGGTCCCACACGCTGGGGGAGATTAGCCCAAAGGGCGGCTTAGGTGGGGAAAGTAAGGCAATGTGACGGTTGGCAAACCGTCACCGTCGCTAACTCTGTGGCGATGCCAGGGGAGGACGGAGTGGCAGGAGGACGTGTCAGTCATGTGTAAGTACATGTCAGACGAATTCTCATGATTGTGAAGAGAGAGAAAAAAGGGTGTCCTCCCTATAAAAGAGGGGGGTGAACGCTAAAGAAAGGCAAGTGTTTTTTGAGCTTTTGTGAATTAACGGTCTTTTTTCCTTACTTTCTCTAACTTGAGCGTCGGAGGGGCGCTCGGCAGTTCACCGCTGGTTAGCTCACGTGTGTTTACATGTGCAGTGGTTGATTTATTTGAAGCAGAATCGATCGGGCTGGATCCAACTCTTAAATAAAATTCAATTTACGGGACCTCCCCATACAGTAACCAACTACGTGTCAAAGGAATTGAAAAATTCAAATCAAAAGAGAAGGTCAAAGCATGTAGTCTTGTGAAGAAGTTCTTTCACTCTTTGGTAAATTGTTGATTACATTTTGGTTGAATTCTATGAAGCACGGATTACTCATTAAAGCGGTTAGAAGTAAACTCTCAACCACCATCACTTCTGGAAAATGTTACGGGTTTGTCAAAATGCTGAGTTATATAAAAAACTTAATATTAGTTCTAAGCAACCCAAGAGGGGGGTGAATTGGGTCTTAAAAAAGTAACAATAATTTTTTAAATTTTTTGAAATTCTTTTAATATAGCAAATAATTATAGCAAAATAACTAAAGATAAAAGTAATACAAATATTAAAGAGGTTAGGGATAGATAGAAAGAACAAGACACTGAAATTTTTTATAGTGGTTCGGCTTCTTCCAAGCCTACGTCCACTACTCAAGTTTTCCTTGAAAATTTTTACTATGTAGAATGCTTCACGGGCATAATCCAAGCCTTTACAATTTCAAGATTTCGCTTGAGCTATCAATTGTTTACGGGCACATTCAAAAGCCTATATCAGCTTCAAGATGATCTTATGAAAATAATTTTTTATTTTTCTCTAATCACTCTTGAACTCTTCTTTGATGAGATTCACTCACTCACTTAAAGGACAAAGAATGACTCATCATTGAATACAATAAATAAAGTGATTAAATGAGAAACACTCACTCTCTTTACAAAAATTAATTTACAATAAATGAAGATGTAAAGAGAGATGAGGAACAAGAGCTAGAGTTCAGCAATAAATGAGGTCTTGAGGATTTTGAGTTTGATTCAAATAGTAGGACAGTGATTGTAAGTCTCTAGAGAGATTACATGCTGAGAAGTTACTCCTTATATAAGCTCTTGAGTATCCATAACTGTTGGAGGTAGATGAGGGCATTAAATGCCAAAAATCCAACCGTTAAAGTCCGTCGAAAATTTGAATCTGCGTCGCAGGTGTCGACTCAAAAGCCTTTGGTGTCGACACAAAAGCCTTTGGTATCGACACAAAATGTCTAGGGCAGGGATCTTCAAGTGATTGGGTTGACACAAATCTTCTGAAGTGTCGACACAAATTCTGCAATCTTCCTCACCAACACAACAGAGTCGATACAAATAGATTTTGTGTCGACTCACTTGAACTTCAGCATCCGGGATAGGACCATTTGTGTCGACTCAAATCTTCTTGGTGTTGACACTAAAATTCTGCAGGAATCCTCGGTATATTTGTGTGGAATCCTTTGGTTATTGGTGTCGACACCAAATTTTTTCAAGTAGGCTCGAGATATTTGTGTTGACTCATCTTCAATTTTGTGTCCACACCTAAAATCTGTAGGTGGCCTCGGTTCTTTTGTGTCGACTCATTTGGTATTTGTGTCTACTCAAAATTTCAGATACCAAAAGTAAGAAACCACTTTTGTGTCGACACAAAATCAATTTGTGTCGACTCATTTTGAGTCCATAGAGTTTTGGCACTTTTGTGTTGACACAAAATTCATTTGTATCGACACTAATTTTTAACACCTGAAAGCAACTTCATCAAACAAGTAGGGTGTCAAAATATTTGTTCAAATGTGTTAACACACTTGATATACTTCAAGTATTCTTTGCCTTTAGAATGTTTGACTTAATTTTCAATTGGAGTTAACAAAAAGTATTTTTAAGACTACTTAAGTGTTTTAATCCTTTTGAGAGATAATTCATTTCTTTTGGTTAAAGGTGTCAACTCTTTTGTTTAAGATGTGTTAACACTTTCTTTTTGAAAAATATTAATATTATACTTTTAAAGCCATTTATTCTTAAAAAATAAATTTATGAAAATCATCAAAATTAATATAAAAAGCCCTAGGCTAACAATCTCTCATTTTCTAATGATTACAACCATTTAACATTTTTTAGAAAGCATTTGAAAAGATTTTCAATAAGAGTTCTCCCCTTATCAATATGCCTTAAATAAGATATGCATTCATAATAGATAGGCATGCATTTAGCAGAGGAAAATACACTTTGAAATGATTTGTAATATTATCTTTAAAAAATTGTGCATCACAACAAATATGTGCAAAGTAATTTTCTAAAATTTAACATTCAATCATAGACATATGAACATGATTGGCCATACACATATACAAATATAAGCATTTATCCATAAGCATAAGAAAGTCTAAACATTCATCCAAATCATTCAAACAACACATTCAAACAAAAGGAAATGTACGTTAAATTTTACATTTTCTCCATAAATAAAAAGAAACTACTGAATGTTTGTACTTCTTCTTCTTCTCTTCTTCTTCCCCTCACTTCTTCTCCCCTTCACTCATCTTACCTTCTCCCTTTTTGCAATTGGCAAAAAAGGTGGGATCATTGGTTGCCCGTGAAGCATTTGAATTTCTTCTTTGCTTCAGCCCTTTGTTTGCTCGCAGAGGCCCGTTCCTTAGAAGATCAAACTCTTTCATCTTTGGTTTCAGCAGCGACCATGGCTTTAAATCTGGCAACCAAAGCAAGATCAACTTCTCGCTTTAAACAAGCATTTTTTTCTTCTTTCGTCTCTTTTGCCGTGAATTGTTTGCTCCAATCTTCACAGAGCCATTGAAGGTGCTCTTCGACTTTCTGAGAATTGGCATGCACAGCAGTGACAATGCCTTGGTCGTATTCCTTCCTGACTTGGTGTAAGATTGCCTTGCTGCAATTTACTATGGAGACAATGTTGTCATCCATAGTTTTGTAGAGGGCTCTCCCAGCATCCGTTGCGTTTTTAATGTCACGCCAAAGTCTATGATTTGTTTTGTCTAGGTGGTTGACTTTTTCAGATAAGGAGGAAATAGTTTTGTTGAGATCAAAAAAGTCGATCGACCTTAGTTTGAAATGAAGACAAGGAAGAGTACAAAGCTTGAATCAAAAAAACCACTTTAGACAGATCAACATTAACAGGAGTGGATGAAGAGGCAAATGGAGCTGAAGGAGTAGGAACATATGTTGAAGGAGGAGGTGCATGAGAAGAACCAGGAGGGTCCGACCTAGAGGATGGTGCAACAAAAGAGTCAAGATCAATGCGAATAGTAAAAAAATCACAGGGTGTAGATTGAGTGCGTGAGACAAATGGCGTACCACGCTTGGTGGTTTAAACTCCGTCAAGAAGTGAGATTTGCATGTGCTTCTGGGTAGAAGCACCATACATATCATGTTTTGAGAATGGCACCATCTTCTCAGTGGATAAGTCTACACTAAAATGGCAGAAGACTCGGGTTCGATACATGGCATGAGGAAGAGAGAAATTGGACTTACTATGTGATTGCAACATGTCAGAGATAAATAAAAAGCCTAAATCTAGGTTCTTTTGTTCAAGAATACACCACATAATGAAAACGTGCATGTATGCAACATCATCGAATTTTTCTAATTGGAAAAGAAAGATGTGGTTCACCATATGATGCAATATGCGCATCTCTAGCTTGAGTGAGTTGGCTTCTAAAGGCATAGTGGGGTCAATATCGTCATTCTCAAAAATATTTTTGACAGCATCAAAGAAAGAAAAGCCATCAAGGTCAGTGGGTCTCTTATTGCAAGATACACAAAGTTCACCCTCCGAAACACAAAGAATTTCATTAAAAATGGAGGGGGTTAAATGAATGTCAATACCATTTACCCATGTGGTTATGGTGGTGAACGAAATTAGTGAAATGTGAAATTGAGCATAAAATAATTTAACAAGTGTGGGATAATAGGGTTCGTGGAGTTGTAAGAGTCTTCCCCACCCAAGAGTAGAAAAGAGATTCTTAAATCTCATTTCTATGGAATCGAAAAAGGTAAAATCTACGCTACGGCTAGGGATGACTTTTCGATTCACAAAGGAAGCAAAATAGAGTTGTTGAAACTTTGGGGATTTGAATCTTACCGCTTCGGTCATTGCCGCCGCTGTCGCCGTTACCGTTGAGGAGGTCGTTTTCTTCTTCTTTGATGCTATAAGGTTTGAGGAATCCCCTTTGCCCATGCGTTTCACACCTTTTCCCTGCATCCTTGGTGGCATTTGAGAGATTTGGGTTAGAAATCAATGAGAGAAGGAAGAAGAAGAAGAAGAGTCGACACGATTTTTGAAAGAAAAAAATCGCAGGAGATGAACAATTTTAGAGAGAGAGGGAAATGATGCGATGTTTTGGGGGACTGACGCCTCTATATATAGGCATAAAGATTTGTGTCGACACATATAACATTTGTGTCGATACTTTTCTTCGTGAGTATAGGTATTCAAAACAGGAATTTGTGTCGACACGTTTTTAGAAGGTGTTGACACTTTCGGCTGTTTGGGTCAACACGATTAAGATTTGTGTCAACACAAATTTACCGAGAGTTAGGCAATGAATTTGAGTCGACACTATATAGAAAAGGGTCAACACTTTTTCTCGTAGTGTTACTTCTATGTAGTTTTGGGTCAACTCAGCACATAAATGTGTCGACACTTTTTCAAGTGGTGTCAACAATTTTCACACATTAATGAAGAATGTCAAAAGCTTTGAAATGCATTGAAAAGACATGATTAGTATGGCATATTAATCATGAGCTAGGAGCACATAACATACCAAGTTCTTTTCTAATATAGCAGATTCTTTCTTCATTTAAGGGTTTTGTGAAAATGTCAACTAATTGGTAATCTATACCTATGAATTCAAGTTTGATATTATCTTTTTGCACATGATCTCATATAAAATGATATCTAATCTCAATATACTTGGTTCTTGAGTGTTGTATTGGATTCTTAGATACATTGATTGCACTCGTGTTGTCACATTTTATAGGGATATGATCTAAACAAAAACTATAGTCCTCTAATTGTTGTTTAATCCAAAGAACTTGTGCACAACAGTTTTCAACAGCAATATGCTCACCATTGGCTGTAAACAAGGCTGCTATGTTTTATTTTTTGCCAAATCAAGAGATTAGTGAGTGTCTTAGGAATTGACAAGTTTTACTTGTACTTTTCTTACCTATTTTATATCTAGAAAAATCAGCATCTTAATAATCAAATAACTCAAAGACTACTCCTATAGGATAGAATAATCTTAAGTTTTGTATACCTAAGAGGAATTTTAAAAATGCGCTTAACAGCGGTCACATGTGATTCTCTAGAATTTGATTGAAATATAGCATACATGCAAACACTAAACATGATATCCAGTCTACTAGCAGTAAGGTAAAGTAGAGATCTGATCATACCTCTATAATACTTTTCATCTACTGCTATACCATCTTCGTTTTTGTCAAGCTTTGTTGCTGGATACATCGGAGTTCCCATAGGTTTTGCTTTTAGCATGCCAAATTTCTTTTGTATATCCCGTGTGTACTAGGCTTGATTGATGTAGATTTCTTCTTGAGTTTGTTTGATTTGGAGTTCAAGAAAATAGTTGAGCTCACCCATCATACTCGTCTCAAATTCGCCCTGTATATACTTAGCAAAGTTTTTGCAAAGAGATTCGTTAGTTGAACCAAAAATAATATCGTCTACATAAATTTAGACAATTAGCATATCATTTTCTTGAGACTTGATGAAAAGGGTGGTATCAATTTTTTTTCTTGAAAGCTCATTTTCAATCAAGAATTCGTTTAGCCTTTCATACCATGTTCTAGGTGCTTACTTTAAACCATAAAGAGCCTTGGTAAGTTTGTAAACATGGTTTGAAAAATCTGAATTTTCAAAACCTGGAGGTTGTTTCACAAAAACTTTCTCCGAAATAAAACAATTTAAAAAGGCACTTTTGACTTCTAATCGAGTTTTGTTCTTAAGAAATACTCCATTTTCATTCATTTTATTTTAAAAAACTCATTTTGTACCAATGATGGAGTGTTTCTTAGGTATTCGGACTAAAGTCCAAATTTTATTTCTTTCAAATTAATTAAACTCTTCTTGCATAGCTAAAGTCCAAAACTCATCATTTTTGAATTTCTTAAAATATTTTGGTTCAGTCTGAGAAAAAAATGCTAGATTACCACAAACATTATGTAGTGATGATCGAGTTTTGATACCTTGCGATGGATCACCAATGATAAGATATTTTGGGTGACCATGAGCATACCTCCACTCCTTAGGAAAATTTGAATTTTTTGGATTTGAAGATCCAACAGCTTGTTGAACTTTATTTTGTTGAGAATTTAAAGCTTCCTCTTGATTTGGCTCTTCTTTTTCTTTGATGAAGATATCTTCAATACTTTTTTTCTATATTTAACTAGTTATCTTCACAAAAATCTTTTGAAAAACCAAGATTAACTTCATCAAAAATAACATATATAGATTCTTCAATAACTAGGGTTATTTTGTTGAAACCTCTATATGGTTTGCTAGATATAGAATTTCTTAAGAAAATACCTTCATCAGATTTTGCGTCAAATTTGTCTAAAAATTATTTTTGTTGTTTAAAACAAAACATTTGTACCTAAAAGCACGAAAATAACTTATATTAGGTTTTATTTCATTCCATAGCTCATATAGAATTTTCTTGAGAAAAGCTCGTATCATAACTCTGTTTATACTAAAACAAGCAGTATTGACAGTCTCAACTCAAAAGTATCGTGGTAGGTAGTTTTCACAAAGCATGGTTCTAGTCATTTCTTCCAATATCTTATTCTTCTTCTCAACAACTCCATTTTGTTGAGGAGTTCTAAGAGCTGAGAAGTTATGGTTAATTTCATTTTCATCACAAAACTTTTCAAATTTTTTATTTTTAAATTTTCTTCCATGATTACTTTCGATACTTGTGATTTGAAAATCTTTTTTATTTTGAACTCTCCAAGACAGTTTTACAAAAGAGGCAAAGACTTCATCCTTATGAGATTAAAAAAAACACAAAAGTATATCTAGAGAAGTCATCAACAATAGAAAATGCATATCTCTTGCCTCTAAGGCTTAAAGTCCTTATTGGACCAAATAAGTCAATGCGCAATAGTTGTAATGGTTTAGAAGTTAAAATCTCATTTTTGGAATAAAAAAACTTCTAACTTGTTTACCTTGTTGACTTACATTACACACTTTATATTTTTAAATTTGATTTGGGGTAAATCAATTAGCAATTTTTGTTTCAAAAGTTTGGCAATCAAGTTCAAGTGTGCATTTTCAAACCTTCTATGCCACAACTAACTATTATCACTCAAGGCGGCTAAGTACTTGGTGTCATTTTTGAAAAAATTATTTAGAGTAAATGTGTAAATATTTTTATACCCATAACCTTCAAAAATAACTTTGTTATTGGTTGAATATTCAATAACACACTTAGCATGATCAAAGACAACTCCGTGGCCTTTGTCACAAAGTTAGCTTATGCTAAGAAGGTTATGTTTTAAACAATCAAAAAGCAAATTATTTTTAATATAAGGGAAAAATTTTTTACCGATACATCTAATTTCAATGATTTTTTCTTTGCTATTATATCTAAAAGTCACATATCCACCATTTTTTGGTTTGAGAGATGCAAATATCGATTGGTCGCATGTCATGTGTTTTGAACAGGCACTATCGAGATACCACATCTCATTCTTGAACGGGGATTTGAGACACACCTCATCATCTTCTTTAGCCATGAGACATAGATTTGCAACTTGTTTTCTTCCTTTTCATCTTCGGAACTGCTGTCATTACTTTCGTCCTATGCAACTATTATAGCTTTCTTGAAACCTTTCTTAAATTGTTTCTTGAGTAAAGGATATTCTGCTTTGACATGTTCAGGCTTCTTACACTCGTAGCAAATGATTTCTTCTTTCTTGTAGTCATTTTTGAATTTGCTAGAGTCGCCTTTGAATTTGGTAGGCTCATCTCGGTGTCCTTCCTTCTTAAAGAACTTTCTTTCTTCTTGTTTCTTATTTCTAAGAAACCATTTGAGCTTTTTTGTGATGAGGGCCGTGTCTTCATTCTCATCACTTGAGGAATCTTCGTCGAATTCTTCATCATGAGTTGAGGACTTGAAGGCGATGCCTTTCTTCTTTTTGTTGTCATCCTCATCGTCCATCTTTATGTTCATCTCATAGGTTATGAGAGATCCAAAAAGTTCTTCTAGGCTGAGCGTATTGAGGTCTTTGGCTTCTTGGATAGCTGTGACCTTAGCTTCCCAATTATTAGGTATGCACTTAAGAATTTTTTTCACCATTTTTGCATTAGAATAAATTTTGCCAAGAGATTTTAGTCTATTTATAATATTAGTAAATCTAGTGAACATATGAGAAATGATTTCATCATGCTTCATTTTAAATAATTCATTGTTATAAACGAGCATGCTTATTTTGGACTCCTTAACTTGGTTTGTTCCCTTATAGGTAGCTTCAAGTCTATCCTATATTTTTTTGACATGTCATATGTTGAGATCCTATTGAACTTATTAGAGTCAAGAAAGCAATATAGGAGATTCATAGCCTTTGCATTCTTTTGAATCTCTTTTATGTCATTTTTGGTCAATTCATTCTCAGGTTTAGGGACGGAAGCCCCTTCAACAGTTTTGGTGGGCCTTTTGGGTCCATTAATGATAACCCGCCAAAGGTCATAGTCTACGGCTTGAATATAGATTCTCATTTTAGTCTTTTAAGAATTGTAATTTGTTCCATTAAATAAGGGAGGTCTATTGTTCGACTGGCCTTGGGATTGGATAGATGCGATGATAGTGGTTGCCATAAAAACTCTTGGACTGTTAAGTAAAAAACAAAAGCCCATGTTTTGATACCAATTGTTAGTTCTATGCAACCCAAGAGGGGGGTGAATTGGGTCTTAAAAAATTAATAATAATTTTTAAACCTTTTTGAAAACCTTTTAATATAGCAAACAATTATAGCAAACTAACCAAAGATAAAAGTAATGCAAATATTAAAGAGGTTAGGGATAAAGAGAATAAACCAGACACCGAGAATTTTTATAGTAGTTCGACTTCTTCCAAGTCTATGTCCACTCCTCAAGTTTTTCCTTGAGAATTTTCTCTATGTAGAATATTTCATAGACGCATTCTAAGATTTTACAACTTCAAGACTTCGCTTGAGCTTTCAAATATTTACGGGCACATTCAAAAGCCTATATCAATTTTAAGATGATCCTATTTTTCTCTAGTTACTCTTAAATTATTCTTTGATGAGATTCACTCACTCACTCAAAGGATAAAGGGTGACTCACCCTTGAATACAATAAATGAAGTAATTAAATGAGAAACAGTTACTCTCTTTACGAAAATTGATTTACAATAAATAAAGAGGTAAAGAGAGATGAGGAACAAGAGATGGAGTTCAGCAATAAATGAGGGCTTGAGGAATTTAAGTTTGATTCAAGCAATAGAATAATGATTGTAAGTCTTCAAAGAGATCAAGTGCTGAGAAGTTACTCCTTATATAAGCTCTTGAGCATTCAAGATCGTTGGAGGTAGATGAGGGCATTAAATGCAAAAAATCCAACAGTTAAAATTTGTCGTGAATTTAAATCTGCGTCGCAGATGTCGACAAAAGCTTATGGTGTCGACAAAAATGTCTAGGACATGAATCTTCAAGTGATTGGGTTGACACAAGTCTTCAGAGGTATCGATACAAATTTTGCAATCTTCCTCACCAACACAACGATGTCGACACAAATGGATTTTTTGTCGACTCACTTGAACTTCAGCATCCGGGATAGAACCATTTGTGTCGACTCAAATCTTTTTGGTGTCGACACTAAAATTCTACAAGGACCCTTGGTATATTTTTGTCGACTCCTTTGATTTTTGGTGTCGACACCAAGTTTCTTCAGGTAGGCTCGGAATATTTGTGTCGACTCTTTTTTAATTTTATGTCGACACCTAAAATCTACAGGTGGTCTCGGTTTTTTTGTGTCGACTCATTTGGTATTTGTGTCGACTCAAAATTTTGGATACCAAAAGTGAGAAACCACTTTTGTGTCGGTACAAAATCAATTTGTGTTGACTCATTTTGAGTCCAGAGAGCTTAGGCTCTTTTGTGTTGACACAAAATTTATTTGTGTCAACACTAATTTTTAATACTTGAAAGCAACTTCATCAAAATATTTGTTCAAAGGTGTTGACACACTTGATATACTTCAAGTATTCTTTGCCTTTAAAGTGTTTGACTTATTTTTCAATTAGGGTCAACACAAAGTATTTTTAAAAATACTTAAGTGTTTTAATCCTTTTATGAGATAAGTCATTTCTTTTGGCTAAATGTGCCAACTCTTTTGTTCAAGATGTGTTAACACTTTCTTTTTAAAAAATATAAATATTATCATTTTAAAGCCATTTATTCTTAGAAAATAAATTTATAAAAATTATCAAAATCAATATAAAAAGCCTTTAGACTAACACTTAAAATTTGACATGAAGAAAAAAGAACTAAGTATACCTACTGTTACCATAAAACTTACAAACAACATAACATAAACCAGATAATGAAGAAAAAGTCGTAGGACCTCGCATGGATAAATTTAAAAAGATGGTTAGCTCTTTTGTTATATGGAAAACATGTATTTTGGTGTGCTCCCCCCAGTTGACAATAAGGACAAATATGACCGGGTAAAGCATGAGGAAGGTAGAAATGCCAGGTATGGAAGAAGCTGAGGAAGAAGAAGACACTCAAATGTGATGAGCTTGACAAACTGAAGCATAGAGGAAGTAGAGATTTTCTTTCCTAGAAACTTCACGTGAATAGGCGCCCTAATTAGAGATCCTTAATATGGACTTCACTACACTGGTTATTTAGAGGATTGAGATTCGATAGAATAAGCCTTTTAAAACCTTTGACCATAACAACATTATAAAGTCGAGTCAAGTCAGACAGAACAAGAACATTGAATGCAACATTATAGCACTGATCAGGGTTAGAAAGTGGAACAAGTCTTTTCTTTCTATGAAGGTTTGGAGCAGCGCCGAGAGACGACGTCATGAGAAAAATCAAAATTAGCACCTTTGCTCTGCGAATTCTTGCACTATCCATATTGTAAATCAAATGGAGCTACTGGGACCAAGGGTCTAAGAAACTATGCTGCTGTAGAAGTAGAATTGGGTTGGAAGGTATAAATAGCATGATTGATTAGTAATCCTCTGTCCTCCTTGCGTGCTGTTGGCTTGCCCAATTACAAGAAGCTAGACTTAATAACAAAAGGGGAGCATACCACAAGGGACGAAACCTGAGGAAATTATTGTCCCTTGCATAGATAAGTCATTCCTTTTACTAAAGGAACAGCGTTATAGATCTGTACCTTTGTAGAAACCCTTTATCCTCCTATCGTGCTATTAGCTTTTCCAATAGTAAGAGGCTATGCCCAATAATAAAACGAACATTACTACATTTGTTAGTTCTAGGCAACCCAAGAGGGGGTGAATTGGGTTTTAAAACGATAATAACAATTTTAAAATTTTTTTAAAAAATCTTTTGATATTGCAAACAAATATAACAAGTATAACTAAAGAATAAAGTAATGTGAATATTAAAGATGTTAGAGATAGAGAAATTAAATCGGAGATCGAAATTTATAATGGCTCGGCCTTTTCCAAACTTACGTCCACTTCCTAAGACTCCCCTTGAGAATTTCACTAATGTAAAATGCTTATGGGTGCATTCAAAACCTTTTACAACTTCAAGATGATCCTACGAAAAACATGCTCCTGTTTTTCTTCTAATCTCTTGAGTTCTTCTTTGATGGGATTTACCTACTCACTTGAAGAATAAATGGTGACTCACCCTTAGATACAATAAATGGAATAATTTAATGAGTATCACTCATTCTCTTTACAGAAATAATTAACAATAAATGAGAACTAAAGAGATGAGATATAAGAGCTGGAGTTATGAACAACTTGAAAGATTGACTTTGATTCAAGCAATACAATAGTGAATATAAGTCTCCAAATTTGTTAAATATTGATGAGTAACTCCTTATATAAGATATTGAGGATTCATGACCGTTGGTGGTATATGGGAGCATTTAATGCCAAAAATTCAATCGTTGAACTCTACCGCGTATTTTAAATTTCGTTATAGGTGTCGACACATTTGGGTTTGGGGCAACACAAAACTTTCAAGACATGATTCTTCAAGTGATTAGGTCAACTCAGATCTTCTTTGGTGTCGACACGATTTCTGCATTCTTCTCACTAACACAATGGTGTCGACACAAATACCTTTGGTGTCGATTCATTTTGTTCTTCAGCTTTTCGGGAGGGCCTTTTTGTGTTGACTCAAATTGCCTTTGGTATCGATGCTAAAAAGTGCAGGAACCCTCGGTGATTTTGTGCCGACTTATTTAGACTTTTGTGTCGACTCCAAAATCTTTATGCAGGTTTGGTATATTTGTGTCATCTCTTCTTCAATTTGTGTTGGCTGACAAATTTTACAGGTAGCCTCGGAACATTTGTGTCGACTCATCTTCAATTTGTGTCGATTCAAAATTTTGGATAACCAAAGTAAAGAAACACTTGATGTCGACTCAAACTTAGTTTGTGCTGACTTTTTTTAAGTGCAGAGAGTCTCGATCCTTTTGTATCGACTCAAAATTTAATATTTAAAACATCTTCAATAAACATGTTAGGGTGTCAACTCATTGCTCAAAGGTGTTAACTCAAATATCAAGCGTTCTTTGCCTTAAGGTGTTATCTCAAATATCAATTAAGGTCAACACAAAATATTTTTATTGAAGAATACTTAAGTGTTAATCCATTTAAGAGATGAGTCATCTCATATACCAAAAGTGGTAACTTATTTGTCATTTTGTGTCAACACTACCTTTTTGAAAATAATAAACATTATCTTTTTAAATTAATTTAATTTAGAAAATAAATTATGAAAATCATCAAAATCTAATTAAAAAGTCAATGGGCTAATAATATCTCCTTTTTGATGATTACAACATTTTTTAAAAAATATTTAAAAAGATTTTTAACAAGGGTTCTTCTCTTATCGTTATGCCTTAAACAAGATATGCAATCATAACAGCTAAACATCTAACAATAGTGTAATATATATTTTAAAGATGATTTGTTATTTTAATTCAGATGCATTATGAATTTATTAAAATTTGTGCATCAAATCAAAAAGACAATAAGTGTTGAGCCTTATTAAGCATATATGTGCAATGTGTTTCTCAAATTCCAAATATCAAACATAATATATAGAGCTTGCTATCAATCATTTGATGTCAAAAAGGATTTCAAAACCATCATGTAATAAAGATTATACAATAGATATGAGATAATCAAATTCCAAATGTACATTCATAATCACAAAGGAAAGTATGTTCAAACCATTCACAACCAACCAAAAAAATGTATGTGTAATATTACAACTTTTTCTTCACATCAAACCATAAAAGCATCTAAATGATTAATGTTTGAAAATGTTTTCTCTTCTTATTCTCCTTCTTTCTTTACCTTGCTTCTTCCCTTTTGAAATCATCAAAGGGTGGAAGTTATTGATCATCCATAGATTTTTTAAACTTCTTATTCTCTTCCTGCTTCTGTCGTCACACAGAGGTTTTCTCTTTTGATGAGTGTGCACGTTCGTCCTTCTTTTCAGCAGCAGCTATGGCATCAAGGGTGGCAGCTAGAGCTAGATCCACCTCACGTCGTAATCAAGTAGCCTTTTCTTATTTGGTTTTTTTGGGCTTAAACTGCTTGCCCCAAGTATTTCGAAGCCATTGAAGGTGTTCTTCCACATGCCTGGAATTGGCTTGCATGGCGGTGACAATGCCTTACTCCTTGCGTATCTACTGAAGGATTGCCTTATTGCAATTGACTATAGAGACAATACTGTCATCCATTGTCTTGCATAGGGCTCTCCTAGCGTCTAGTGCATTCTCAACATCGCGTCGGAGGCCACGGTTTGTCTTATCCAAATGCTTGACCTTATCAAATAGGAAAGAGATAGTGCTATGGAGGTCAAACAGGTCTTGGTGAATTTTGGTTTAAAAATTGGTCAAAGAGGAAGACAAGCCCTTAACCAAAGAAACAACCTCAGATAGATCAATATGAGAGGCATCAGAGGGAGCAGGTGGAGTATCAACATGAGCAGAAAGAGGATGAGGAATATGAGAAGGAGCAAAGGAGGGTCCAGGAGTGTCTGTCTTGGTGGGGGGTGGAGCAAGAGGTCCAAAGTCGACTGGTATAGGAGAAAAATCACATGAGGCAGAAGGATTTCTAGGGATAAATGGTGTACCACGGCGGGTAGTCCATACTCCGTCGATTTTAGAAATCTACATGTGTTTAAGAGTGCATGACCTGTATAAGTTATGTTTTGAAAAGGGGACTACTTTTTCAATAGAGAGATCGATGCCAAAATGTCAAAAAAACTTTTGTAAAGAACATAGCGTAGGGGAGAGAAGAATTGGATTTTTCATGTGACTGGAGCATATTGAAATACGAAGAAAGTTAAGATCAAGATTCTTTTGTTCGAGAATACACCACATGGTGAAAATGTGCATATAGGTGACATTTTCGAACTTTCCCATCTGGGGCAGAAAGATATGATTTATCATGTGATGGAGAATTCGCATTTCTGGCTTTAGGGAGTTAGCCTCTATGGGTTTGGAGGGATTTATTTTCTCGACCTCAAATATTTGTTTTACTGCATCGTGACAAGAAAATTCATCTATTTCAATAGATCTCTTATTCTTTTTGCATGAAACAAATATTTCATCCTCGGGGACACATAGGATTTCATTAAGAACATTGGAAGTCAAATGTATTTCAGTCCCGTTCACCCATGAAGTACTGGTAGTGCTAGGGATAGATGAAATATGGAATTGTGCATAGAAAAATTTCACAAGTGTGGGATAGTGGGGGGTCACGGTTTTGGAGTAATCTCTCCCAACAAGATTAGAGAACAAATCTCTAAACCTCATTTCAATGGAATCGAAGTAAGAGAAATTTATAGGGCGACCCGAGATTACCTTGCGATTCATAAAAGAGGAGAAGTAGATATTCTAAAACTTGTTCGACTTGAAACTCAACGACTCCGACATTTTGATTGCCGCGGTTCCCATCGCCGTCGTCATTTTCTTCTTCTTTTGTGCCCTAGGGTTCGACGGGCCTTCATCACCGGTTCGTTTGCTTCCTTTTCTCATCGTTTGAGCGGTCATTTTTTATCGAGAAGATAAATTGAAGAATAGAGGAGAGATGGGTTGACTCAATTTTTTAAAAGGAGGGAAAAATCGCTGGAGATGAACAGTTATAGAGAGAGAGCGAGGAAACAACGTGAATGGTGGGGACCGATGCTTTTTAAATAGGCAAAACATTTGTGTCGACACAAATAAAGTTGGTGTCCAAAAAAAAATTTGTATTGACACTTTTTCAAAAAGAGTCGACACTTTCGGCTATTTAAGTCAACACGATTAAGCATTGGGTCGACCTAAATTTACCAAGAGCAAGACTTCGAAATTGAGTCAACACTATATAGAATTGGGTTGACACTTTTTCCAGCAGTGTCTCTTCTATATAGCTTTGAGTCAGCTCAAATACATATGTGTCAACACTTTTTCAAGTAGTGTCGACACTTTTTACATATCAATTTAGAATATAAAAAGCACTAAAATGCATTGAATAGACATGGTTAATATGGAATTTTAATCATCAATTTAGAGCACATATCATACTAAGTTCTCTTCTTATATAGCATATTCTTTCTTCATTTAATGACTTAGTGAATATGTTAGTGAGTTAATAATCCATGCCTATGAATTCAAGTTCAATATTACCTTTTTGCACACGATCTTTTATAAAGTGATGTTTAATCTCAATGTATTTTGTTTTAAAGTGTTATATTGGATTTTTGAATATATTGATGGCACTAGTATTTTCAAATTTGATAGGAATACGATCTAAGAAAAAATTATAGTCCTCTAATTATTGTTTCATCCAAAAAACTTGTGCACAACAGCTACCAGCTACTATGTACTCAGCCTCGGCTGTGGACAAGGCTACTGAGTTCTATTTGTTACTAAACCATAAAATAAGTGAGTGTTCTAGGAATTGACATGTTCCGCTTGTACTTTTTTTATCCAGTTTACATCCGATAAAATCAGCATCTGGATAACCAAATAGCTCAAAGGCTATTCCTCTGGGATAGAATAATTCGAATTTTGTATACCTAAAAGGTATCTAAAGATGCACTTAATGGCGGTCACATGTGGTTCTTTAGGATTAGATTGAAATCTAGCACATATGTAAATACTAAACATAACATCAGGACGACTAGCAGTTAAGTACAGTAGAGATCCGATCATACCTCTATATCATTTTTTATCTACTGCTTTATCGTTTTTATCCTTATCAAACTTTATTGTAAGACACATTGGGGTTTCCACATGTTTTTCTTTTAGCATATCAAACCTCTACAATAGGTTCCTTATGTACTTAGCTTGATTGATGTAGGTGTTTTCTTGTGTTTGTTTGATTTGAAGTCCAAGGACGTAGTTGAGTTCTCCTATCATACTCATCTCAAATTCTCTCTGCATGCATTTAGCAAAGTTCTTGCAAAGAAATTCATTAGTTGCACAAAAATAATATTATCTACATAAATTTGGAGAACAAGCATATTATTTTCTAGAGACTTGATGAAAAGAGTGGTATCAATTTTTTCTCTTAAAAATTTATTTTCAATCAAAAATTTACTAAGCCTTTCATACCGTACTTTAGGTGCTTACTTTAAACCATCGAGAGTCTTGGTAAGTTTGTAAACATAGTTTGAAAAATCAGGATTTTCAAAGTCAGGAGGTTATTTTACAAAAACTTTCTCTGAGATAAAACTATTTAAAAAGGCACTTTTGACATCCATTTGATAGAGTTTGAAAATTTTAAAGTATGCAAAAGTAAGTAACATTCTAATGACTTCAAGCCTAGTCATATGAGCAAAAGTTTCATCAAAATCGATATTTTCTTCTTGATTGTAACATTGGACTACCAATAGAACTTTGTTCCTAAGAACTACTTCATTCTCATCCATTTTGTTTCTAAAATCCAATTTTGTACCGATGACGGAGTGTTCCTTAGGTTTTGGGACTAAAGTCCAAACTTTATTTCTTTCAAATTGATTAAGCTTTTCTTGCATAGCTAAGGTCCAAAACTCATCATTTTCGACTTTTTCAAAATATTTTGGTTTAGTTTGGAAAAGAAATGCCAAATTACCACAAATATTATGTAAAGAAGATCGAGTTTTGATACCTTGAGATGGATCACCAATGATTAGGTCTTTTGGATGACCATGAGCATACCTCAATTCCTTAGGCAAATTTGGATTTTCAGGATTTGAAGGTCCAACAGCTTGTTGAACTTCATTTTGTTGAGGATTTGAAATTTTCTCATGATTTGGCTCTCCTTGGTATTTAATGAAGATGTCTTCAACACATTTTTCTATGTTAATCAAATTATCTTCATAAAATTCTTTTGAAGAACCAATGTTAACTTTATCAAATACCACATGTATAGATTCTTTAACAATTAGGGTCCTTTTGTTGAAGACTCTATAGGCTTTACTAGATAAGAAATATCTTAAAAAAATACCTTCATCAGATTTTACGTCGAACTTGTCCAAAAGTTCTTTATTATTGTTTAAAACAAAATATTTGCACTTAAATGCGCAAAAATAGCTGATGTTAGGTTTTCTTTTATTCCATAGCTCATATGAGATTTTCTTGAGAGAAGCTCATACCATGGCTCTGTTCACGATAAAACAAGTTGTATTTACAGCATCGATCCAAAAGTATCGTGGTAGATTATTTTCACATAGCATGATTCTAGTCATTTCTTCCAATGTGCTATTCTTTCTTTCAACAACTCTATTTTGTTGAGGGATTCTAGGAGCAGAGAAGTTATGATTAATACCATTTTTATCTCAAATTTTTTTAAAATATTTGTTTTTAAATTCTCTATCATGATCACTTTAGATACTTGTAATTTAAAACCTTTTTCGTTTTGAACTATCTGAGATAGTTTTACAAATGAGGCAAAATTTTTATCTTTATGAGATAGAAAAAGTACACAAGTGTATCTAGAAAAATCATCAACAATAACGAATGCATATCTCTTGCCTCCAAGGCTAAGAGTCCTTGTTGGACCAAATAAGTTTATGTACAATAGTTGTAAGGGCCTAAAGTTGAAATATCATTTTTAGAATGAAAAAAGTTTTTAACTTATTTACCTTGTTGACATGCATCACATACTTTGTCTTTTTTAAATTTGATTTGGGGTAAATCAATCACTATTTTTTTAAAGTTTGAAAATCAAGTTCATGTGTGCATGTCCAAATCTTCTATGCCACAATCAACTATTATCACTCAAGGCGGCTAAGTACTTGGTGTCATTTTTAGAAAGGTCATTTAGATTGAGTGTGTAAATATTTTTATGCCTATGATCTTCAAAAATAACTTTATTATTGGTTAAATCTTCAATAACACACTTAGTATGATCAAAGAGGACTTTATGGCCTTTGTCATAAAGTTGGCTTATGCTAATAAGATTATATTTCAAACTATCAACAAGCAAAATATTTTCAATAAAAAGGAAATAAATTTTACTGATACAATTGTTTCATATGATTTTTCATTTGTTATTGTCTCCGAATGTTACAAATTCACCATATTTTTTTTTTAGGGATACAAACATCGATTTGTCGCATGTCACGTGCCTTGAGCAAGCGCTATCAATATATCACATCTCCTACTTAAACGACGACTTGAAATGTACATACAAGGATAATCAAGTTTTGATTTTTACGACCCAAATTTTTTTGGGTCATTTAGAGTGAGTTCCTTGAGGATGTATTTCCTTAGGAACTCAAACCTTCTTGAAAGATAAATTAGAAAATTTTCTTTGTGGACAGTGTGTGACGGTGTGTGCATACTCATAGCAGTGAAAACAAGTTGCATTTAAGTGATTAGAGGATACTTTAATAAAAATGTTACTTAAGAACTTCTATTTCTTCTTTGGTTTATATCCAATTTTGGCTTGGTTAAAAATGCATTTTTGCATATCGAGAAGTTTATCTAAGTTGTTCTTTCTAAGAGTGAATTTATAAACCGTTTTGGTAAGATCTTCAATTTTTTTCATTTAAAACCTTGTTTTCATTTTTCAAAATAGAAATTTGTTTTGATAAAGCAAGTTTTTCTTCTTTCAAGGTTTTAATTTCACATGAAGAGGAAAGAACCAACCTTTTATCTTTCAAAATAGAAATTTATTTTGATAAAGCAAGTTTTTTTTCTTTCAAGGTTTCAATTTCACATGAAGTGGCAAGAACCAACTTTTTTAGAATAGAGGTCCTAGCACCCATTTTTTTCAGTTCATCATGCAAATTTTTAAATGCATTTTGTAATTCATGTAAGGAGAAAGGGTTATGTGTTACCTCGTCGTCTTCCTTAGCCATGAGGCATAAATTTGCAACCTCATTTTATTCCCTTTCATCTTCAGAGCTGCTGTCATCGCTTTTACCCCATGCGGCTATCAAGCCTTCTTGAAGTCCTTTTTGAATTGTTTCATGAGTTGAGGACATTCGGCGTTGACATGCCCGGGCTTTTTTGCATTCATAGCAAATGATCTCGTCTTTCTTGTGATCGTTTTTTAATTTGTTTGAATCACCTTTGAACTTGTTAGGCTCGCTTTTGTGTCTATCCTTTTTGAAGAATCTTCTTCCTCCTTATTTTTTATTTTTAAAAAACTTTTTAAATTTTTTCGTGATGAGGGTTATATCTTCATTCTCATTATTTGTGGAGTATTCATCGGATTCATCATCATGAGTTGAAGACTTGAAGGCAATGCCCTTTTTTTTTGTCATCTTCATCGTCCATATTGATATTCATCTCATGAGTCATGAGTGATCTAAGAAGTTCCTCCAAGCTGAATTAGACATTAAAATAATAACTAAGTATACAACTAACAATATAAAATATTCAAATTCAAGAGACATAAAATATATGCACCTTTTTGATTGTATGTTTAGGGTAGAGGTGGCATGTTCTCATTGATTCTCACTTTATTACCCTTTGAAGTTTGATCAACTTGTTGACTTTTTATATTATCACTTCTTAAAGTGTTTGAATTGACATGCTCATATTGTGGCGTATGAAGGGTTTGTTGTTCTATTGTATTGAGTTGAGCTTGCATTTGTAAGATAATTGCCTCAAGATCTTTATGTTTCTTTTCACAATGGGAATGGTTTTCGCATTTAGGAATGCTAAAGTAAATGCTTGGTATGACAAAATTTTCTATACCCCTAACCCGATTAGAATATTTAGGAGTACCTAAAGCCATTGAAAGGTTGTCGGTGCTCCCATTAGTGAATAAAATCTCATCTTCTGCTTGTTGAGTTAACTCATCCTACTATATGCTTCATTTTATAAGAATAATGAATAGTATATAATTATTATAAATTTATTAAATTAGTTGGCATAAGAAAATTTATAATTTTGTAGCTTGTTGTATAATTGCTTCAGCATCATATTCTCTATTTTTATTTTGACAAGCTTTCTTCCATAGAATGCTTCTATTCATTTTTTTAGTTGATCTTGTATTCGATTTCTACAAAGCAAAGGTAAATGAATTTTAATAATTTTCAAGAACTTTAAATATATAACTAAAATTATAGAATTTTAAAGAACTTACACAATTTATTTCAAACTGAGCATAGCCCTTTTGGGTCTATGATTGTATAATAGCATTTAAATTCATGACATAAATGATAAGTCCAAGTCAACAATATTGCGTATTGAGTAATAAAATCACCTAAATTTGTACCTAAAATTCTTCTGTAAGTCTATCTTTAACAAACAAATCCTAATATCTTTGTTTAATGAAACCATGCATAATTGGTGGCTACGAAATGATTTTTGAATTTGATATAGTATCAAGTATTATTTTTGTAAGAGTTTTTCTTAAATATTCTCCATTTTTCACCTATTGACATTATTGCGTTCTTTTTACTACTTGGATTCACATCATATGCCAACTATGAATTTCTAATAAGAATTAGTAAATAAAAAGTTGAATAGCTTAAAATAATAAATTAAGTCTAACTTACTTCCACACAATTTCATATTTTCTCTTTAATTTCGTTAAAACCTTACACCAATCTTTATAAAATATTAGGATCATTGTGCATGCCAAAAATCTAAGATAGTAAATATACTACTTTGTAACATTTCCTCTTAGTTGATCATTTTCATTATACTCAATGGCTTCCCGCACACCGAAACTCTTAATCTTTATAATTTTTGGTAGGGTCTTTGAAACTCTATCCATTCTTTTATTACATTTGATGGTACTACATTCTCATTACTAGGCTGGTCAAGTGGTCATGGGAAGAAGTCATCCTACATAAAATTGAGTAGATAATTCATAGCATGTGAAGAAACAGGTGTTAGGACTTGGATGTACTAAAAAATAAAATAAAAGAAAGGGTACTTAATAATATATATTTGTTAAATCAGAAGCCAAAATGCATAAACTGATGCCACAAGTCAATATATAATTTATTTTTCCAGAATAACGGTGCATATAAATTGACAACATAAATGGTAATCATTCCTCCAAAAAATTAGAACAAGCGTAGGGGGCTTCAATTCATTCGAGAAACCATTAAAAGAAAAGAGTTGAAGTAAACCAATAGCTATCTGAAACAAACATAAAAACATTCTAGGATCAAGTTCCCTCGCAAACAATCAATCATATATTTTCAATCCAAGTTTCCTAGCAAAAACATTCTCAAAATTCAAAACAAACAAAAACATTCTCAAAATTCAAAAAATCAATCATGTATTCTCAATCCAAGTTCTCTCACAATCTCATCTCATGTATGATGACATAAACTTCTCAATTGCATCAAATCATTCAACTTCTGACAATACTTTTGTGTAGCAATGATAATCTACGCAACAATCATTGAGCTCATCATCCCCTTGGCAAGGGTGGTGATGTTGAAGTGGTTCAACATCAATTGAGAATCTCGGATCAAGTTGATCTTGTACATAAAAATCTTACCTAACTTGGGAAGCCAATATATATAAAGGAATTAGATTTATGGCATATCCTTTCAAGCTCATCTACTTTAATTTTCTTTTTATTGTCAACCTAGTCACAGTGGTGACGGCACTAACTATGCTACAGTGGGAAGTGCCGACTGTGCTACGGTAAGAGGTCTTGACTGTGATGCGGTTTGTAGATGCGTCGAATGTGTGTGAGAGAGAAAGAGAGGGGGGGGGGGGGAGATGATGAAATCTATAGGGGCGTGAGTGGCGCGAACAAATTGTTAAGTGAGAA
>JAOTRH010222170.1:0-10477 GCA_034768845.1 Heliamphora exappendiculata
TGTCAAGAGTTTGACAGTTCCCATATCATCCTGTTGCTGTAAGTGGATGATATGCTCGTTGATGAGATCAGCAAACTGAAGAAGCAGTTCTCAAAACAATTTGCTATGAAGGATTTGAGAGCTGCCAAGCAAATCCTTGGGATGAGAATAGTCAAAGATAGAGTTAAAGGGACCGAGAGACTATCCCAGGCAAAGCATGTGAAGATGCTGAGCAGGTTCAACATGAATGGCGTAAAACCTGTCAGTACACCTTTAGCTAGCCATTTCAGGCTAACTAAGAATCAGTCTCCAAAAACAGAACAGGAGCTGGAGCATATGAGTGAGGTCCCATTTGCATCGGCTATTGGTAGCCTAATGTATGCTATGATCTGTACCAGACCAGAAATCGCACATGCAGTGGGAGTAGTCAGTAGATAGATGAGCAATCCAAGGAAACAACATTGGGATGCTGTCAAATGGATTCTGAGATATTTGAAGAGAACTACAGATACATCATTGTGTTTCACAAAGACAGGACTTAAGCTGCAGAGCTATGTGGATGCCAACTTAGCTGGCGATATTGATAGTAGAAAGAGCACCACCGGGTTTGTCTATACCCCAAGTAACACGGCAGTGAGTTGGGTCTCAAAGTTGCAGAAGGTCGTGGCTCTTTCTAAGACAAAGGCAGAGTATGTTGCTGTGACAGAGGCTATAAATGAGATGGTATGGTTACAGGGTCTCATGGACGAGTTGGGTAAGAAGGTTGACAGATGGACGCTCTACAGTGACAATCAGAGTGCCATATTTCTTGCCAAGAACCTGGCAATTCACTCCAGAACGAAGCACATACAGTTACAGTATCACTTCATTCGTTCGTTGCTGGACAGTAGTCAGTTGAATCTTGAGAAGATTAGCGGGGTGAATAATCCAACTGATATGCTGACAAAAGGAGTCAGCATTGACAAACGAAGTTGTGCTCAACTTCAATTGGTCTTCAGGATTAGAAGACAGGAGATGGGTCATACAGGTTTGTATGTTTGTTTTGGTGGTCTCAAGGTGTTGGTGAGTATGATGGGATGTTTCAAGGCTTGGAGTAGTTTTACTTCAAGTGGGAGAATTGTTCAGTTGAGTGAAGAAAAACTAGAAAATTGGGTTAACCGCTCGAGTGGCCTTTTCACCGCTCGAGCGGTGGTGTCTGCAAGTGAGATATTGAGAGCACGTTTTGACCGCCTGATAAATTACTTGAGCGGTCTATGCGAGGGTCACTTGTCATAGGCTGCTAGGGTTGCAGCAGTCGCATAGTTATTTTATTTTTCTTATGATATTTTGTATTTCTCTCCCAAAAATTCTTCTTCCCTTGTAACTTTCAATCATAATAGTGAAGTGTATGATCCCATGAATGTAGGCACAGATTGCTGAATCACGTAAACCTTGTGTTTGTGTTTGGATTGTCTCTTTCTCTTTTTTACGTTTATTATTCCGTGTTTGTGTGTTCATGATTGATCTTGGGTGGAATTAGTAATCGTGTTTTAATCCCTAACATTATGTCTACAAACAAATCAAAAAGGCAACAAATGCAATTGCTGACAACCATGAAATTGTGATCACCTATCAAAGGAAACCAAAAAAATAGAACAAATAAGTTAAACTACATATCTCAAACTTGCATTCAAGAGATTGTAAAAGAAATTTTGTTTCCAACCTTCTCTTCAGAAAAAAGAATTCTTTCCACCTATACCCAATACACTCACCTTGAAGAAGGATGGATAAGAGAAGCACAAAACCATCCTTGTGTGCATCCAAGCTTTGCATAAGTACTCTGTCAAAACAAATAAAAAGGAAGCATCTACTTGCTAAGCTCAAAAATATGCAAGCAAGACTAAGCTCATAAATATATATAAATATAAATACTTGTTGACAAATCTAAGCATATCTACCATATCAAAATCTAGAGTAAGACATCATATTCTGCATTTGTATCCATTATTGAAGTATGATGAATCATTATGAAATCATAAGGCATACGCCCAATCTTGATTTAACAAAAATGACACAGATAATAGAATGTCAGTGTGCACTGTAAAACCTTCTTAAAGGCTGTGACCTGTAACAAGTGCCATACTCACCCAGTGCTGCAGCGTGGTTCCAAGTCAAAGAAATTGGTCTGACAAAAAGGTGGGAGTAAGGTTACTTATGACTTCTGCACACTGTGTATGACGTTTTTCAATAGAATGCCAAAGGCATGTTTAATAAATAAAAGTGAATCACTTCAGTGTATCATCGGGATCTTAATGGAAAAGATTATCGTTTTAGGGATACCATATAGAACCAAAATAAACACTGCCCCATATCACGACAGTAACAAGATCAAAATTTGAGATTTTTTAGACAGCAGAAATGAGAAATCTAATTTATCCAAATTAGTTAATTTATCTTTCATAAATGTGATCAAGGATTTCATAGTTTAAAAAGGTCAGTTTACTACAAAGGCAGTCTTCATATTGTCCAACAATCTGACAACATTGCAAACACTGCACATAACAATGCAATACCTGATTAATCAACTGGTTTTTGAACTTTTCTGGATGTAATTTCCGTTCTGAATGAAAGGCATAGGACACTTGAGCATCCATACCTGCAAATAAAGGAATTTAATTAGATCTTGTATAAGAAACCACAAGAGTAAAAAACGCTAGTTCTGTAGACTCACTATATATTCAAAAAAATAAAATTGAAAACGAAATGGTAAATATGGACCAAATTAAAATAAAACAGCATCCAATACGGTTCCACCTTTTTACTATGCCACGTAACTGAGAAACTGAAACTTTGAAGGCAGATGACAAAGGCAACAGTATTTTAATTACATTTCAAATTTGCTACTCGTAAGAGGATAAGAAGATGTATTTCGATAAATATTAGTGTTCCATGATCCAGTCTGAGTATCAGATGGACCAAGCACTCAACATCTTTCCAACTGCTTCAGGAATCACCTAAGCTATCCCAGACACAGGAAGAAACAATCCCAAAACTCCCTAGCCACCTCAAAATGCTGTAACAGGTGGTTCACAGTAGATGTTGGGTCACCAATGTAAATTCCATGTTGATATTTTAAAAGAAGATTGACTTTTCCAAACTCCATGTGGATATTTCTCCAAAATGTAGATGTTGGGTCACCAATGTAAACTCAATATTTAAAACTGCAGCAGAAATAGAGAAATGTGCATCGGCATAACTATTGTCAAGGGCAGAACCAAGATTGTTTTCTTGAGTAGGCCAGAGCATGAGTTTAAAGGAAGGTAGAATTGGACTGATACACCATTACATTATTCATTCAAAAGAAAAAAATTTAAAAATAAAAAATTTTACTGAAATATTTTGACAATATAGTGTACTCAGCAACTCAATAGTATTGCAAACCCCTTGGCATATTACTTCATGGAAAATGTCTTCTAGATTTATTTTCCATTTGTGTAAGTAGTGATCATAATCACCTTACATTTGGATATTATATGTATTTAACTTCATAAAGAAATAACTTTCATATCAATAACAAATTATGTGAAATTATAAAAGAGAAACAGATACACCAATTAAGAAATGGTGTAGTTTAAGGTTAGAGATATCATGTAAAATGACATATGTATCTACTGGACTAATTACATTCGAGAGTTTTTTTTTTTTTTAATGAAAACTTACGAAAAGGCAAAAGAGTTATTAATTTAAAAAGCAAAGGATGGTTAAAAGCTCACCGATAGTAACAACGCTTTATCTAACAACCTGTTAGATAAACAAAACAATAACAATGACTACCCTTGTAGGAGGGAGGGAGTTAGTTTCAACTAACCCAATCCTGTTTTAAGACCTTACTATCCTACATTTGCCCCGCGTTCGTGTCAAATCATAAACTCCTCAAAAAGATAAGCCTCAGTTGGACTTGAGCTGCGAGGCATAGCAAGTATATCCACTTATATTGATATGATGTACTAGACTGCCCAAAAAGAGGAAGGAGATGAAATTAATTTTAGTTTTGTTTCAAGCCCCAGAAGCAGCAACTACAATGATAAAAAGATCTTATGCCAGAAGAATCTTACAAAGATTAATTTCAAACTTTCAGTACTCTTTTATGGGGTCAATTAAGATGATTCCTACAAGTAAACAACATAACCTAGTAGAGTACCATTGCACTTTAAATTGGCAAGAAATGCACTTACCTATACTGAAGTAATTCCAGAACCCTCCACGAAAAGTGTGGCAACCTTCCTGCAAAGAAACCAAACAAAACTCAGAAACAAAGCAGAAAGTTCATTACTTATTCATAAAGAAGACTAATATCCCAATGGGGAAGTTAATAAGTACAAATTGCATAATCATGTAACTTTTAGAGGCCCAAGACAGTTTATTCATACACCTCTCAATAAATATATTCCTATTCTTCAATTTTCTTATACTGCTTGGGCATTTAATTTGATGATCATCTGAAAAGAAAAGTAGCCAAAAAGGTTTTCATCTAAAAGAGTTAAAAATGAACTGCCAGATACAATATTACTGTTATGAAATTTCTTGTTTGTATGCATTGATGAACTCTGTTGTGTTCCATGCAATGATTACTTCAATCAATTTGTAATCATTTCACCTGGATTTCATATTTCAATGCTTCTAGCAACTTAATTCAAATGTTGAGCGCAAGGAGGTCATGCTTGTTTAGCTCAATATTTCCTACTATATAAATTGGGCTCAAACCTATGAAAACATTTGTGCTAATATTTTCTATTTTCTTCTTTTATCATTCTCTAGTTTCTTTCCCAAACAGATGGTGATTGTCCTTGTTACTTCAATCATTTGAAAATTAAGGTAAATATTGCTTTGGGTTAGGCTATATTACTTTGCAACTGTGCCCCTAGTGTTCTATACAATTGAAACTATACACATCTGCTAAGCATATTTATGATTCCTATGTTTTACACCAAATACAATGTATTGAAATGGTTGTTTTTGAATTGTGAATGGAGGAAAATCGTCATAGGTTGAATAGTGATGTCCGCAGAATGTGTGGAAATTGCAAACTCAATGTCAAAATACTAAAGTCTAAAGAAGATTCAAATCCATTTCAACTGCTACTTAGGAACCCTAGCATATGTGAAGGACAACAAGGACTACCATGAAAGAGAAGAATAAAGTTCAAAGACAACATTGAATTTTGATGAAAACAAATCTTGCAGTACTCAGTGTTAACCACATTCTTTGTACCAATATATGTTTTACATACACTTAAGTTTCTTGATTTATAAACTGCTTTATTAAGTATCAGGCTTTTCCTTTTTGTTGGGAATCAAAAGGAAAAATTGACTATCTTACCACGTTGAGTGTATCTGTTGAGGACACGCGATGGAATGCATGCAAAGAATGTGGTAATTCAAGAGGGGCAATTGGATCACAGGAACCTTGATTTGGAGCTCTCATCCTCATGAGAATGTGCCAGCTGGATTATAATGAAATTTTGAAATAGAAAAAAATAGATCAGAAATGTAATTGTATGAAAAAATGAACCTTAGTCTATAACTACCAAAAAGATTCAAAATGCATAAATTCATATCCACGTGGCAGTTCAGAAGAAACCTTCAATTTGAAGAACATAGTCATGAATATCTTTGAGCCATTTGGGTTCAAAGGCACAGCCACGCCTTCACTAATATGATATACAGGAACACTTTGCCAAAGGATAACAAAAAGAAAGAAAGGAAAACAAGTGGCTGTAAAATAATCCAAAACATCAAAATAATCATTCTGGGTTTTGATTGGAAAGGATTTTTATTTTTGCTTTTATTTTTTGTTTTTTGTTTTTTGAGGCTAGTGATTGGTGCATGGTTAAAACTTTTACCAAGTTCAAGTTTGATGGCATTCACTTTTAACAGCCTCAACTATTGAGGATCAGCACTTTAGAATGGCCTTTTTATTTAATAAAATTCATTTATCTGTAATTTCTTGTTGAGAATAATTACAAGATAACGATGAGTATTCCCCATCTGGGGGATTAAATTGGGGATGTCCTCTCTAAAAGGTAAGCACTTCAAACTGTTTGGAGATTTGTATGCCCAAGAAGCGGGGAGAGAAAATTGTGGAATGTGCTGCTTTATGTGTAACTCGGAGCACTGGGAGAGAATGAAAACCTTAAGTCTTGATGGATAGAGCAGCCTAATTTCCCATTGGGAGTAACTTTGCTCCCTCTATTTTTTTTGGATGACACAGGATATCCCTTCTTTGTCTACATCATTTTCTGTTGACTTTCTGTGTGATTCGTTTATGCATGTGGATACATAAGCTATAGCTTTTTCAGGGATTTCTTGAGTGTGCAAGATTCTGCCCCCTTCTTTAGTGCTGCTTAGAAAACGAAAACTACAGCCAGTGTGGGAATGACTACTCGTCTTTGAGCCAACCCCACTCCGCTCGGCTGGGGGGGTCTCTCCGAGCCAGCCCCGCTCCACTCGCTTAGATTTTTCTCTGAGCCAACCCCTCACTTAAATATAACATTAACAGTTCTGAATTAAGTGATTTCTCCTTTTTACAGAATTTTCTAGATGTACAGTAAACTTGCTGGAGTCAAGTTCTTTTTCAGGAAATGGGATTGATGTAAAATTCATTGACTAGCTAAAAAGATAAATAATTTTAAGCAAAACGTGGATTATCTGTTGCAATCCAATCAAGTAGTCCTTTTATGTTTTAATCCAAATGAAGAGTCTATGCCAGTGACTTAGACCACTTAACCAGCACTCAAACTCCCAACATTCTATTTCTAAACTCTCTACTACAGAACTATATCCATGACATACTCATTCCACTTTAAGTTGAAACCTCATCTGTCAAATAGAGTTGAGTTTCTTAGCATATACTTCATCATGAATAATGGGCTTGACAGAACATACCAACTAAAAAGGAGGGCAGGCCATCATTCCATTAGGTTGGGGTAGGTTGGGGTTGGGGGTTATAGAATCACCCGCACAAGCTCCTTCATACAATTCTACAGTTCCAGTGTCAGGTTGTCATGCTAAACATTTCTCTGAAGGGTATATTCCCCAGAATTTGCAAAACATACACATTCTATTATAGCTATGTGCATTTGTAATTGGTATTTCAATGGAACTAAGTCAACGTTGAGGTAAAAAAATGGTTCTACAAAAAAATGCCTTTGCACTTGGCATTTGTATCTCTTAGTATCGGTTCAAAATTAAAGTTCTATATTCATCATCTGAAAAAGGAGTTGCCATGTGAACTGCCTAACCTGTCTATTTTCATTTCTTTGGCTTTCATTACTTGATCCAAGAATGATTCTACAGAATGACGATCTGTTCCAGGATTTCTCTTTCCCTGCAAATAATTAACTCCAAACTTTTCAGCATCGGATCCATAACACAAACCTATTAAAAAATGGTGTTACATGAAGTGCATTGACATCAGAACAAATGCAGTCATTGTAATCAGCGGGTATAGACTAGGCCGTAAAGGCATGGCGTCCTATAAATATTCATTAAATATTATCTTAAGAACATAATTGGATAACACAATCGAATTTTATCATAAATATTTCATTAAATCTTATCTTAAGAACATAAGATAATGAGTAAAAACATGGTTTAATAGATGTGTCACCAATCACATGGTTTAAAAAATGAATTCTCAAAGCTGTTTCTTTTTGTATCAATGGGGGAGTAAGAGAGAAGAAAAGAATTAGGGGGAAATAAAAAAAAAAGAAAACAAGAGTTAACATTACAATGCATATTACTCAAAGTTATAATGCCCACTTTTAGATAGAGTTTTTTTTTTTAGCGCCTGCGCGCGCACACACAGAGAGTATCTGAATCAGACCCTCAATTAATGCACTTCCAATTTAAAGAAACTATATTAAAAGTACGGGCTTTCTCCTACCCAACCAAAAGAAAATGGAAGATTGTTTCCAGTCCCTAGGGGTACTGTAGCAATTGGTGGTGGCTGAGATAATTTGAGATCAGAAACAACTCCAAGAAGCCAGCCAGCTGTGCCATCCCCACCTGCAACCTAATCAGCTACACCATGTCAGAAATGTATAAGCAAAGCTCGAATGACGCCAATGGTTACTACATATGAAACAAAGAAGCTAGAGACGAGCAAAAAAACCTTTAGCTGTAATTTGTTACTCAACTCACAATGATTCTCAGTCTCTCCTCAATCTTAGTAGCAAATTCATCACCACTAAGCTTGAGCCTTTCTAGATTGAGATACAGTCGGTGTAACACAGTATCAGGAGCTTCTTCCAGCAAATCAAAAACCTAAAATAAGAAATAAAAGTAAGAAACATACTAGCAT
Source organism: Heliamphora exappendiculata (assembly GCA_034768845.1). NCBI lineage: Eukaryota > Viridiplantae > Streptophyta > Magnoliopsida > Ericales > Sarraceniaceae > Heliamphora > Heliamphora exappendiculata. Next base: position 8,320 of record JAOTRH010222170.1, read on the forward strand.
AGATCTAATTCAACTCTGTTGAAGTTCAATGCGATCTTGCAAAAAAAAATAGTAAAATTATAACATACTTCACAGATGGCCAAAACACCTGATTTTTGTTGAGGATAGAACGATATGTGATGAGAAGATCACCACCCAGTTGACCACCACTTTTGGAGTTGATGAACACTAGCACTGGGCAACTTGGTACATCTTGGAGAAGCTCACTCTCTGAATCAGGATCAAGTATGTAATTAGGGATGTAGACTTCCTTCATTAACTGGTCAGATTCTGGATTATAATCTGCCATGACTGGATCAAATTGCAATAGTGTTGATCGTCAAATTTGAGTAACTGTGCCATTAATAAGATTTTATTAATCAATGAGAAACCAGAAATATTTTTCTTTCAATAAATAATGTCCTGACTAAGTTATTATGATTCATGTGATGCTAATATAACAAAAGACCACATGATAAAAAATTAAATTAATTTCCACAACAAATAGACACAAATTTTACATGCAAAATTATAACAAAAATGAATTAGAGAATTGACAGATACTGATTCCCAAAGGATTGAATGCAACTGGCCTCTACCACTATTGGTTCTTAAACAAATGAAAATGCAATTGCACTTTGCCATAACTGATTGCACAATAGAGCACTGAAATTGAAATCAAGTTTAACAGAAAATAATTCAGGTTTTAATCCATGGCAAGCCTGAGAATGACATCTAGACAAACAATGAGATTGTTAACGAATAGCAAACAAATAATTAATCACTTATTAGTTAACACTCAAAATCTTATTGTGCAGCAACAATTGTAACACAATACTGGTGCTTTATCACAAATCAATGAAATGAAGTGGTGCTTTGAATACAAGATTTCAAATAAACTACAATTAATCACTGAAATAGCAGTAAAAAAGAAAACAAATATTCTGTACATAACTAAAAATCTTAATTATATGAAGTTCTAGAATTCGAAATTGATCATTTTATGAGGCTTCTTTGGCCCCACATATATCATTTGTCAAAGATCCAAATCATCCGATTCTTCAATAAGCCAAATTTCATATAAAACTCTTCTAGTCTCTCTCAATTTAAACAGCAAGCTATGCAACAATTTCAAGAAAGTACTACTAAAAATTAAAGAACAAGTGTTAATGTTGGATGAACCATGGTGGGACCTTCATGAAAACACATTCTGCAAACATGAACCATGCACTTGTCAAGAACCTCATGTGTCAAGTTCATAACACATTCTGCAAAATTGAACTCCAATGAAATAGCGGCTAAGCAAACTGAATGAAGCTTTGCTCAAGAATCAACCTTGGCACGTAATTCAAACAATCCATATAAGATCACAGAACAAAAGGTCATTCAGGAGCAAATCGGGTAAAAGCAGAAACTGCTATCACAATTTTGTGCACATAGACAACAAATTTACAAATAGTTGACGGATTGATCATCAACAATTGGAAAGCGTTTTGAGCGAATTAAAAATGTTGGGGCAGTAGTTTGGGATCAGGGCATGAACTTACAAAGAAAACGCTCGAGAAAAACTTCAATTGCATAAAGAAAACTCACCTGGAAAAGCTTTCTCGGAAAATTCAATAGCAACGAGAGTTAAACCTAATCGTGAGGAGCTCTATTGAACTAGAGAGAGAGGGAGAGAGCAAAACTCGGATCAATAACAGAATCGTCGGAGGTTGAATAGGTGGGAGATATTTATATAAAGAAAGTATAAATATGGAGGAGATGAGAGGCCTTTAAACGGATCAAGCCCGGCCCGGCCATGGACCGGGCGGGTCAAGCTCGGCTCGGATTCGACGGACTCTTGTCAAATTTTTGAGTCAAATTGGGGTGGACTTTTTGGTCAAGGAGTTGACCCAGGCCTTATGTGCTACGGGCTCGGACTTGGGCTACGAACTCGGACCTCGGGCCAGACCTAGGACCCGGGCTTTTGGGCAGGCATAACCGGCCCGACTCGTTTTTTGATTTTTTTTTAAAATTATTATATTATATAAATTTATTATATTATAAAAATAAATTTATTATTATAACTTTATATAAATTTATATAAAAATAAGTTTACATAAGTTTATTATATAAAAATAAGTTTATTATTATATAAGTTTATAATAAGTTTATAAAAATAAGTTTATTATAAGTT
>JAOTRH010222181.1:0-10477 GCA_034768845.1 Heliamphora exappendiculata
TATTTTTATATTTTTATAAGTTTATAAATTATAACTTATAAGTTTTAAAGTTTATAAGTTTATAACCTATTAATATTTTTATTAAGTTTTTAAGTTACTAGTTTATAATTTTATTAAAAATTTATAAGTTAGTTTATTATTATGATAAGTTTATTAGTTTTTTTATAGTTTATAGTTTATACTTTCTAGTTAACACTTTATAATTTATAGTTTATTATTATTTTTATTAGTTATTACTTTATAATTTATATTATTAATTATTATAAGTTTATTAGTTTATTATAAGTTTATAGTTTATATTATTATAAGTTAGTTAGTACTTAGTTTATTATAATTTTATTATTTTTTGTAATAAGTTTGAACATTTTAAATAATTACATAATTTAAATACAATAAACTTGAATACTTGAAATAAGTAAATATAATATAAATTTTATTAATCAAAAATCAAATTTAAACAATTACATAAATATTATATTTTATACTTTATAAGTGTATTCTGCACTTAAAAAAATAAAAAATTTGCATAATTATAGTCCAAGTACATCCTGATTAAATTAGTACATACAATCCTAACAATTATTTACACTATTTTCTACTTAAAATTACAAATAAAATATAAAAATAAAAATAAAATATTAAATTAGTAAATTACAAATATAAGGACATTAAAATTACAGATCTAAAATATAAAAATTTAGTCTGGACCAGATAATTCTTTAGCCGATCTAGATGTTATATCCTCCAAGTCAGCTTTCAATCGATCTTTCTCGTCCATTTTTTGTATCTTTTTTGATACGTAAATTGTGTCGCGTGAGATCATTAAAGTTTGCACTATATCTGGTGTCAGTCTCGATCTATACTCATTGAGAACCCGTCCACCTGCACTAAAAGTTATTTCGGAAGCAACTATAGAGATAGAAACCACAAGAATATTACGAGCTATCGCGGATAAAACTGGTCATGATATCCCGTGTTGTTTCCAGTATTTTAAAATATTTAAAAAAAATTTATCCATACTCTCAACTACGTCAAAATATTTTTGAGGTTTAGTTATAAAATTTCTATGAACCTCTGAAAGTCTTCTCATTTTAATTTATGACCAATCGTCCATACAATTTCGAGATAAAATCTTGGTGGACGTTTGTGTTGATTGATGTATTATATTAATTTTATATTCATTATATAAATTTTTAAATATTTTATTTATTGATTTTTTGGTAATCTGCATTATTATAAATCATTTCTAAAAAATACAATAAACTAATATTTTTTCTCATAGGATCTAATATTAAAGTTATTCTAAAATATACATATATTATTTTTTCATTATATTTGTCAAATTTATCTTTCATAGCTAATATTATATGAAAATATATTTCATTAGATAAATATTCAATAAATAATTGTATTTTTTTTAATTGTTGTTAAACAAATAGAGTAGTAGGAGTATAAATATAAAAAAATAATTTTGTTGATTCATCAAAAATTTTATAATTTTTTCGTATAAATTAATATTTTGCTAATCATCTGAAGTTGGTGGAGTAAAATTAGTTACTTGATTAATTTTAAAAAATAAATTAATTTTTTTATTGCTATTTGTAACATATTATATGTCGAGTTCCATCTAGTTTCTACATCAGATTGTAATTTTTTAAATTTTATATTTTTTTATTATATATTTTTTTTATAAAGATCAACTTTTTTGGTACTATAATTTATAAATTTTACAGGCAATCTAACTCTAATAAGAGAACCATTATAATATTAAAACTTTGTTTAACAATTAAATTCAAAATATGTACAGAATAACGAACATGAAATAAAAAATCATATAATGAAAGTTTCAAATAACGTTTTAAATAGTTAACGCATTTATTATTATAGAAATATTATCTAATATAATAGAAAATATTTTTTGACTAATACCCTTACAAACATAATTCTTATCTAATAGTTATACCTAAACTATAAACGGTGTAAGAAAAATCTATAGGTCTAAACAAAAAAATACGTATACATAAATTTTAATTTAATATTGATAAAATATGCAGTAATACATTGATATTCTGTATTATTTTTAACAGTTCATAAATCAGAAATTAAACAAATTTTTCCTTTTGAATTTTTAAATAAATTTGACAACTAGATTTTAGTTTTTTCAAATTTTTGTAAATTTCTATTTTTAGTAATATTTTTAGAAAAACATTAAAATTGAGGCGAAAATGCCTATTGTACCATATATTCAAATTCTGATTCTTCATTTATAGATAATTGATGTTCTTTTTCTATTATATAATTAATAACATAATTTTGTGCACGTTTAGGATCATGAGAAAAATTAAAAATATTTTTCGTTTGATTTTTACCTATTTGCATTTGTATGTTCAAATTAAAAGGTTTATTTTTTAGGTGAATTTTTTAATGTCTAATGAAGTGATTAGTGCCACTTGATGTGTTACCCAAAAAAAATTATTATAAATTTTATATTTGGCTTTAACAGTTATGCAGCCATCATAATTTTTTTCAAAAAAATTTTAAAATTTTTTTCAAACATTTGACACATTTTTACTAAATATAACACTAGCAACAGATGCAGATACAAATGGAGCAACAGATAATGATGAACCGGTGGGTGAATTAGGAAGAGTATGGAGAGTGGGATTAGAATCACTAGGTGAAAATACAAAAATATCTTTTTCTTCATTAATAAAAAATATATTTGGATATATAAAAAAACTTAATAAAGTAAAATATTATAATTTATAAAATTAAAATAAATTTAAATTGTTAATGAAATAACGAAAAAAACTATAAAGTTAATATTTTTTAAATAATAACTACTACACCTTTTAAAAAAATAAATTACAATTAAAAAATTACGAAATAAATTTAATACTGAAAAAAAAGTACAAAAAATAAATCAAACCGAATTAAAAAAACTCCGATCTTTAATCTTGATTTTGATCGATTAGAACTTTTGATTTTGATCTTGATTTTTTATTTTCAATCCTTAATTCGTCAATAGTTGCAATTTTTATCGAATATCACCAAATAATCGAACCACCGAATATTATCGATCAATCGAATTACAAGAGAAGAGACTGAGAGAGTGAAAAAGTAGAGAGATGAGAGAGTATTTGAAAATTAGGATGAATTTTTTTAAATGAAAATGACTCTATTTATAGGAACAAAAAATTTAATTTTTTTTTAAAAAAAATTCAAAACTAGTTGTTGGCCGGGATCGAGCTAAGCCCAACGGCTCTTTGATCTTAGTCATCCACTTGAATTTTAAATTGATCCGAGCTATTGGTGCTTCAGAACTAGCCATTGGGTCTCGGGCCATGCCTAACTAGCTGTTGGAATTCAAAATGCGGGCCAAGGGATGGGCTTTCAGGCAGGCCGCTGGGCCGAGCCTCTAGATGGGCTCAGAGGAGTAGGCCCATACCTTAAAAATATATCTTCAGGCTCGGGCCGAGCTAGACTTTTCTCGGGCTGCGCTTAGCCCGCACAGTACCAGGTCTTGGGTGGGCCTTGGGCCTCCAACGGGCCCCAGACAATTTTTACACCCTTACTAATAGCCTCTGTTGCTCTAAGAATCTCTTGGGCTCTACATTGTTCTTTCGTGGCTTTTTATTAATAGCATTTGTGACTTTTTTGTCCTTCTACATATTGCTCTAAGAATCTCTTGGGCTCTACATTGTTCTTTCGTGGCTTTTTATTAATAGCATTTGTGACTTTTTTGTCCTTCTACATACTGCGGTCGCTGTTGGAATTGGATGGGTGTTCTCGACAATAACTGTGCTCGAGCCTAAGGCTTGGCTCCACTTTTTATGCTTGGTTGCTCCCATGCCTAAAATTGTTGCTTAGCTTCCAGTAGCTTCTCTCTTCTGATTGTCTTTTCTACTTCACTGGAAAATGAAGCAGCCAAATAATGTTGTGGAATTGATGAGACACAAATTGGATGTGTCTATGCCACTATAGACTTATTTATTGTATGTTTTTCAGCTAAGTAGGTTTACTTGCACACCGAAATTTTACAGATCTGGTCACAGATGCCTATTTGAATGGTTAAGTCATCATGTGTTGGGAACATAAGAGAGAGGGGGAGGAGAAGGAAAATATATTTTCTAAATACTACAATTTCGTTCTTGGGGATAGTGGAAATATTTGAAAAGATTAATAAAAATGGTATTTATGAAATATATTTATAATTTTAAATTAGTTACAAATTAAATTATTTTTGCAATTTGAGGGTGTTTAGCTGAGGTATATGGACCAATCTCATGCCGAGGGTCACCTCATTGGCTAGACTAGCAAACTCCTCTAGTTAGGGGATCTCAGGCTGGGGCCAGGGGATTTCCATGCGCATCCATGAGTCTAGAGGGACGAAAGCAGCTATGAGAGCCGAGTCTTAGCCATGCTTAAAGATCATATTATGCAGCAACATGATCTAAATTGAGTACTCATCCTCGACTTCTTTGAAGCTGGCCTTAAACCTCTTAGTGGCGATCCTTTAATAGGCAATTGGAGTTCGGTAAGCTCCCTCCATGCTTTATGTAGTTTGGCAGTAGCCAAGGCGAGATTCTTCTCATCATTCTTTTGAGCTTGGACTGTCTACACAACCCTTAGACCAGCAGCTTCTTTGACGTTGACCATGTTGCCAACTTGTGCCTCCATAGCTTTGATCCACTTTGGAGGGAAAGGGAGCTAGTCTCGAAAAGGTTATGCTGATCCTCTAGAGCTTCAAAATGGGTGACCCCCTCTAAGGACATCTGCAACCCTTACAAAAGGAAGAAGGGATAAGTCCGAATACATTGAATAAAACATCATTAAAAAGAAAAAAAAGGAATAATGCGAGATGATATTCCATGACCATGTTTTGAACCACCTTTTTCATGATGGTGTGATTGGAGATCTTCTCGTACGCCTCCTTGTTTTTGGGGAGAGCCAAGCTCTTGGCGAGAGCCCAGGCCATGTTGTGGCTTTCTATGGCTAAATCTAGCCAAGTAACAAGCCAGCCTGTTGGAGGCAAACTACCAAGATCATTGATTTTGTAAACGATTTTTCAAAAAATAAAAACTAAGCAGACAATCGCCGAAACAAGTTCTAGATAAAAATTTTTGATGTCGAACGATCAAAAATAAAACCTGTGTCACCACAGTTAATACAGATGAATACCTTTTGATCAATTCTCCAACTATGAACTTTGATTCCCGAGTTGAAGCTCTGGTTAAACCTTCTATAGTATTCCCGATGTGATTCCCAAATGTAATGTAGGTTACGATCTTTCGAGAACTGGTACCGATAGAACCCGATCAACCTTAGTCTTAAAAGACGAGTTCTAAATTTGGGTCAGCCTACCTGCATATTTATAGAACTACAGCATGGACCTGTATAGTAATTATGACATAGAATTCTAGTGTAATCCAAATATCCATCTAGCGATTTCTGTAAACATGCAAACCTCACAGCGGTTTCTATAATTATGAAAATCTTGCATCGATTTCTATATTTTTCATAAAATACTAAATTACAGTTCACACCACTATTGAATTATAATTGCACTATAACTAATAATCTCAAGACCAATTTGCATTGAGCTCTTGTTATTAAATGTTTAACTCATCTCCCCACATGAAGATTTTCGATCCCCGCTAATTAAATTTAATTACTAATAATTTAATTTAACCGATTTCTTTAAATTCCTTAAACCATTCCTCTTAACTTATCTGACTGCTGGATAATTAAATCCACCTGCAGGATTTAGCCATGTCAAAACTTATAAGCTTCCTTAAGGGGATTCGTCAATCCCGAACAATCGAGACGTGAATTTCATCAATAATTAATATTCACCATATAATTAATACAGCTATCCAACTCAACGAAAATATAAACTCATATAAGATCGCACCCGCTAATGAAACAAAATAACGAATATTAAATATACGTAAATAATTAATTATTTCTAGATTAAGAGTATAAACACTCTCATAATAATCTTGGGGTGTGAATTAATTTATATTTTCAGTATAAAATTAATTATCCCAATGTTGTTCTATTTAATACACACAAAGTGTACTAGTATTGAGAGTTAAAATAATAGACGACGCTATTATCTATTTTCTGTAACCAAAACATACCTACTAAAACTCTATACTACAGTCGTACCGATGGTTTGTCCATTTTCATCTAAACTGTGAGCAAATACTTATATTTTGTAAGAACCTATAATCTGGTCTTCTGTGTACAAACCATACTCTATTGATCAGATTAAATACTATACAAAATAAAAAACATCCATGCATACATTAAAGAAATGATATTGCATACATTGCTGAATAAGATTCTCATATAATAAAAAATTAATTTTAGTAAAATAAAATTAAATACTAAAATCAAATAAAATTCATAATTTTCAGTATACAACCGTAACAATCTCCCACTTATACTCAAAATCATGCTGCCATGCATCTGACTACCATGCACTCTACATGACTATCAAAAGTCTTACTCGGTAGACTTTTTGTAAAAAGATCTGCAAGGTTGTGTTCTGATGCAATCTTGTGACGATCTGCAAGATTCTGTCTTGATGCAATCTGGGTCACAATAACATCAGCACTCTGTACAATTTCTCGTATCAGGTAATACTTACGCTCAATGTGCTTTCCTTTCTTGTGGACTCATGGCTCTTTCGAGTTTGCAACCGCTCCGCTATTGTCACAATAAAGTGTAATAGCCGACTGAACTGAAGTCACCACATCTAGATCCAACAATAAGTTCCTAAGCCAGACGGCCTCCTTGGCTGCATTAGAAGCTGTCACGTACTCAGCCTCCATCGTGGAATCAACAATGCATGACCGCTTGATACTCCTCTAACTAATGGTTGTACCTCTTAAGGTAAATACATATCCTGAGATAGACTTGCGTGAATTTTTGTCTGACTGAAATTTCGAGTCTGTGTACCCTAAAAGTACTAGTCTGTCTGCTTGGTAAACCAACATATAACTTTAGTCCTTTTCAAATACTTTATTATATTATTTACCGCAGTCCAATGCTCCTACCCTTGATTAAACTGATATCTGCTTACCATGCCAACGGCAAAGCAGATGTTGGGTCTAGGACAAAGCATAGTATACATGAGGTTTTCTACTGTCGAAGCATAAGCAACCACCTTCATCTTTTCTATCTCATAAGGTGTCTTAGGACATTGATCCTTAGATAGAGTGATTCAATAACTGAAAGGGAGAAACCCTTTTTTTAAATTCTGCATGCTAAAATGAACAAGGATATTATCGATATACTTTGCTTGTGATAAGCCCAATATCTTTTGTTTCTGATCTCGCACAAGCTTGATTCCATTGATGTGATTGGCTTCTCTCATGTCCTTCATATCAAACTACCCAGATAACCATACTTTAACCATAGATAATACCCCCACATCGTTTTTGATGAGCAAGATATCTTCTATATAAAGTATTAGAAAGATTACCATACTTCCGTTACGCTTCTTGTACACACAAGACTCATTTGAACTCTGATCAAAATTATAAGACTTTATGGCTTGATCAAACCGAGTGTTCCAAGACCTTGATGCTTGCTTAAGTCCATAAATGAATCTTTTAAACTTACACAACATGTGTTCCTTACCCTTTGCAATGAATTCGTCTAGTAGTATCATATAGATATACTCGTCAAGACTTTTGTTAAGGAAAGGTGTCTTGGCATCTATTTGTCAGATTTCGTAATCAAAATAAGCAGCAGTGGATAAGAGAATCTAGACAGACTTAAGCATAGATACTGGCGAAAAGATTTTTTTATAATCAATCCCTTCTTTCTGAGTGAACCCTTTAGCAACAAGCCTAGCTTTGAAGGTTTCAATATTTTCGTCTACTTCTCTCTTCCTCTTGTAGATCCACTTGCATTCAATAGGTTTTATTCATTCGGGTGGTTCTACAAGTTCTCAAACCTGATTAGAATACATAGATTCTATCTCTAAATTCATAGTCTTTTGCCAAAGATTAGTATTTTTGTCATGAAGTGCTTCATTGTAGTTATAGGGCTCAGTGCCTAATTCTGCCAAAATCCTGTCAAAAGACTCTCCCAAGAACATATACCGATTAGGTTGATAAACAACCTTCCTACTACGATGAGGCACTACCTATGTCTGTGTACTAGTAGTAACACGCTATGCAAAACCTGAACCCTGTGCATCAGCACCTTGTTCATGATTTGCTCATGTCCCGACAATCCTCCAACTACGACTAGGTAATAGGATATCATTGACTTGTTCTTTCGTTCTACTAGTATTTTCTTTTAGTTCTTCCAGAATAATGCTATTTTGGGGTTTGTGGTCCATAGTAAAATCCTCTTTTAACAATCGGGAATTAATGCTAACAATGAATTTTTTATCCTTAAGATTATAAATTAGACCACCATTCGTTTCGTTGGAATGCCCTACAAAGAAATAGGCTTATTTTCTCAGTTCCAACTTACCCGCATTCCGTTTCAGCACATGTGTTGAACGCCTCTAAATCCGAACATGTTTCAGATTAAGCTTACGCATGGTCCATAATTCTGTGGGAGCAGAAGGTACTGACTTAGAATGTACCAAGTTTAGAATGTAAGCCGCTGTCTCTATAGTGAGTTCCCAAAACAAATTGGGTAAACCTGAATAACTTATCATGGACTTTACCATCTCCATAAGAGTCATATTCTTTCTTTCTTCTATACCATTCTGCTACGGAGTGTCAGGTGCAGTTAACTGGGATATAATCCCTTTTAATAACAGGTAATTCATAAACTCTCCAAAGAGGTATTCCCCTTCACAGTTGGATTGTAGTGATTTGATACTTTTACCCCTACACTTCTCTGTCTCTGCCTTGAATTTTTTGATTTTTTCAAAGCATTCAGATTTATGGTACATCAGATAAATGTATCCATATCTTGAGTAGTCCTCAATGAAACTAATAAAGTACTTAAAGCCACCTCTAGTCCTGATTGTCATAGGACCACACACATTAGAATAAATTTCCATTACGTTTTGCAAAAACCAATCAGACTCTTCACCAATATTGGCCTCTAGCTTAAAGAGTTGCGGCAGCGATACCTTGTCAAACGAGTCTTTGTAATCGTATGGTGGGGGAGAGACCAAAGCTCCCGTGGGCCTCCATGGTCACGTGGTTCTTCGACTATCAGATGACATTTTGGCACATCCTCTCCTTTATCGTATTCTATGTCCATAAATTCTTGCTCTATCTCTTCTAACTCCCACACAATAGGCTATTTGGTTAAACTACAGAAAATGATACATTTAGTGTATTATTTTCTATGACAGGGGTACGTAATTATTTAGTGTATCATTTATCATTTTCTGCAATAGGAGTACGCAATATATTTAGTGTATCATTTTTTGTAACAGGGTATGAAAATATTGTATCATTTTCTATGATTTTAGCAAATAGTGTATCATTTTTAATGTGTTCAAAATGATACGCTATTTGGTTAAATCACAGAAAATGATATATTTAGTGTATTATTTTTTGCAACAGGGGTACATGATACATTTAGTGTATCATTTTCTGCAATAGGGGTACGCACAATATTTTTTCATGTATCATTTTCTGCAACTTATAATTTAGAGCGAATTATGTACTGAAATCTGTAAGACAAAAAATTATATACAAAAATTTGCAATGCAACTAGCGCACCTTAATAAAAAATGAAAAATCAATCCTCAACGTGCAAAAATCACTAAAAATGGCTTTGACATTGTTTTCTTCCTCGAGTGGATTTTTTTTCATACGATTGTGTGTATTTTCAGGCCATATTTTGAGACTCCAAATAGCTCTAGATCACGTTATTGTAAAATAAAAAATATTTTAAAATAAAAAATACACAAATTTTGAAATAAAAAGATATAATAACAATCATTCCATATAGATCGTGTTGTCATTACTAATAACTAGAAGTATTTATATCTTAAATTTTTTAAAAAAATTTAAAACAGGATCTAGTGGAATAGGCACTATAACAAAAAGCACTTTCAGCGGCACAAACAAAGCTGTCGGCTAAAGCCTTATTGGGTCGGTAAAGGTTTTTGGCAACTAAAAACAGTGTGTTGCCAATTCGTCGGCAAAAGTATGTCGAGAAAAGGTTTTGCCAATGTGTACCCCATGCATAGGCAAAAGTAATAGATTTGGCGACACAAATGTGCGTCGCTAATACATTGCATCGGCAAAAATAATAGATTTGGCCACATAATTGTGCGTCACCGATAAGCTAAAAGCAGTGTCGGCAAATACAAAGTTTGTTGGCAAAAAAACATAAAAATTGAGTAAATTTAACACTTTTACCAATGTCATAGTTGTCGGCAAAAATAATTATAATATTTTTAATTTTAATATTTTGCCAACACAAATAAATATGTCATTAATGGTAAACTTTTTTTGACGCTTTTATTCATTGCCAAATATAT
>JAOTRH010222202.1:0-10476 GCA_034768845.1 Heliamphora exappendiculata
CTTTTGTGGTCGAGCTAGCTCCCACCATATGATTGCATATCCTGCTTTACAGCTTTATAGTCTGTTTCTATTGAATTCCGGCTCACGTGGTGGGATTTTCTGAAATCTTTTTCAGGTGGACGTGAGGAGATGACCTAGATGCCCGTTGAGACGGAAGAGTAATCGTAGTTTCTCCTGTTTTGTGCATATATCTCGACATGTGATGCCTGTTTCAAAAGGCGGGTTTTGTACGCTTTTTGGCAATATACTTATTCATGTATGGGATTGCATGATTTACAGTTTTTATGAGAGTTCAATTGTGGGGATATTTATTCAAACTTTAGCTTTGATTTCTAACTGTAAAACCTATTTTCTTAAATGGGTGTTTTGATGGGCTTTCGCGTGATCCGAATATTTGGGGCGTGACACGTTGTGTAGGGCTTTAATCAAGTTCTCATTTTTTTGGTATAATCCTTATGCGCTATCATTGACTCATGGGATTTTGTTTCCCAACACTTCCCAGATTGCTCGAGAAACGGTTGATCTGATATCAAACTTGATATTAGCCATCTGCTATAAACATTGCCATAAATGGATAAGGAGCCAAATGTGTCTATCTGAAACAATAGATAATGGCAACGTATGTAGATGATATACTTCACAAAAATATAGTTGTGTCACATTCACATCATCAGTTGTCTTTATATATGCTATGACGAAGAATTGATCCACAACCATGTAAATTGAGTCACAACCCCGTTGTGTACATGACGGTCCTAAAACAAAGTCCATGCTGATGTTAGTCTAGGGTTGACTAGTCCCGCGCTTGTTGTCTTTGACACTTGGTAAGTGTGACGCCCTTCTATGAACATTGCAACTTCTTTTCGCGTTGAGGGCCAAAAGTAGGAGTTTACCTCCAACTAAAGGGTCTTATTGCGCCAAATATGTCCCTCTTCATGCAACTCTTTAATAATTTGTAGATGCAAATTGGATTACGGAAGACACAACTGGTTGCCTCTAAAAAGAAACCCATCTTGGATAAAGAAATCAGAATGCTGATTTTCTTCAACCTCACGGATAATATTGCCAAAATATGGATCAGTCACAAAAAAGATTCAAATCCTAGTAACTTGTTGGTTTTGGGGCAAGAGGGCACGTCGGTTACTTTATTCAACGCTTTTGATGTGATACCCCATCTCACATCAATGGAACATAGAAATATGTCTCGTATATAAAGAAACTTATGGGTTATTACTAATAAATTAGATTTAAGCATTTTGGGCCACGTTGTTAGGTTTTTACTTCTTATTTAAGTTATTGGGCTAATAGTCTACTCGGGTCGTTACAAATGGTATAGGAGAGCCAACCCTGGATCCCATGTAAGGCACCGTGATAGTGTGGATAGAAGAATAGAGGCTCTGAGAGGAGTAGAGGCCCCAAGGTTGTATACCTTGTGCACACTTATGGGTTGCTCTGTGTACGCTAATTGATTGTTATTCACATTCCAACCAAGATAAAAAATTGGACTACGCGACGAGGGAGTGGCGTATTTGAGTGGGGGATATTATAATATTCCATCCCATATCAGTGAGAGATGAAAATTATGTTTGGTATATAAAGAAACTTGTGGGTTACTACTAATAACTTTGGTTTAAGCATTTTGGGTCACGTTGTTAGGTTCTTGTTTAAGTTATCAAGCTAGTAATCCACTTGGATAGTTACATTTGACTTGCGTTTGATAAAAAGGTGAATTGTTGCAAATAGGCTGCCTTATTGGCCTGTCTACATGACAACTTATCTTGACTGATGATATTTTTCAATGCATCATGGTCTGAAAATAGGATTAATTCACTGGAACTGATATGGTCAATTCACTTGCTTTTTCATCCATTTTTTCTCTATTCTTTCTTATATTATTTTTCTTTATATTTTGTTTTAGTATTTGTTTCATACGATTACAAAAAGGCATTCCCATATCAATAAACTATGCATTATATTTTATCCCTTTTAATTTTATTAGTTTTTATACCAGTTATTAATATTCAATGAATTATATAATACTACCATATTATGGAAAAAATAGTAAAAAAAACTATCTTATGAATTATGTTTGGTTTGGTTTCATATGGTTCTTTAAAAACTTATTCCAAAAATTGAATCATAATGAACAGTTCTTAATAATTTAGAACCAAAACAAAAGTGCTAATAAAAAAATAATAATAAAAAACGAACCAAACCATACGTTTGGTTTGGTTCGGTTTGAATCGGTTTAGTGTTTCCACCGGTTTTTTGAACACGGCTGGATATGGATACCGATACTTTAAGGCTTGGACAATAGTATAGAACTCCACATCATAATTATTGTAATTCTTTTTAGACCCATTCAATTGCTTGCTGAAATAAGCCATCTGTCTATGACCTGGCTCAAAACTGCACTGATTCCCACCTTGGACGCATCACAATGCAGCTCAAAGGGCTTTGAAAAATCTATAAATATAATCATTGGTCCTGCAGTTAACTTTTGCTTAATCTGTTGAAATGTTTTCGTTGCAGATTCTGTCCAAGAAAAATTTCCAGCCTTCATACAGTCGGTTGTTGGTGCCGTAATGTTGTGGAAATTGCGAATATAGCACATGTAGAATGACGCTAACCTGTGGAAGTTGCGCACCTCGTGAATGTTTCTCGGCACCGGCCACTGGCGGACTGCCTCAACCTTGAACTGATCTGCTATAATGCCATCTTTGCATACAACATATGCTTCTTTAGTTTATCTCAATAGTCAATCTTCTTTCCTAGCCTGGCTCAAATCAGTTTTGCCTGTTGCTACCGAGCTGTTGCTCGTCTTTTGAAATGCGTAGCCACGAAAGGCACGCTTTTCGTTTTTGGAACCTCTTTGAAATCTGTAACTTTCTTTGAAATCAAGAAAGTCCTTTGGTTGTAGCCATCCAATGAATTATGGAATATCAATCTTTAGATGAGTCTCGCACCTGCATGACCCAGAATCTGGGTTCGCTGCTTGCTGTCCCTTCCTCTGGACAAATGTCTAGCGAAGGGGTTGTTGTCTTCATCATCCATAGTGTCCTCCACAAAATGTGGATTCGAGGAATGATATTGTTGTTGCTAGACATACTTCTTCTACAGGGTGTCGCATGATCACAAGAAGGCAACCTTGCTCTGATACTAACTGATGTAGCCGAAACGTGTACGAAGAAGAAACTAGGGATCTAATCTCAAGTCTTTTGATTGAAGAACGAATACAGAAATAAGAACCTTCTTCAATTTGTTGATTCGCAAGAATACCGAAATTAAAGACAAAGAGAGAAATCGCAATAATTCATTATTCACCAAAAGTTAGTCAGCCCTCAAGGCTTACAATGATACTTATAATAAAAAACAACCCTAAGAATGTTAGGAAATATCCTGCTAAGGCAACTTCCGTGCAATCACACCTAAAATAAAGAAAATACTAAAATTACACAAAATGTAAAGATTTGACCCACACATAGGAATGAATAATTTAAGACACCATGATTATGGTAGAGTTGACGGAATCGCAGTCTTCCTTTTACATAAAAAGTTATTTAACAAAATAAACTTTCCTAAAACAACAAAACTGCTAGTGAACAACAAACTTAACAAGGTCGAGCTTAAGTAAATTTAATTGTTGTGTATTTCATGTTTACCAGAAAATACAAAAAGAATAACAAAATCATTTTTTTACTTCATAGGAGATGGGATGTGTGAGCCTGATTTCTTGCAATTAAAGTCTGTAAAATGAGAAAGGAAGCCTCTTTATATTATTTTGTAGTGATGTCCATATTATCGACAGAAAGAGCATCCTATGCCTGTATGTGTGTGTGACAGTTACGAAAACATGGTGTTTTCAATAGCTTTTCGAGGGCTGAGGACATGAAAAGCTTAAAAGATTTGTAATATTACCTATTTTGTGTTACGCCCCCAATTTCATTTGACTTAGTTCTTAGTTTCTTTTGGAATGTAGGGTATTAAGGAGTCGTATACCTTTTCTTAAAGGTTGATATTTTGCTCGTGGAAAGTTGACCCTTGTACAAATGTATGATTTAGAGAAGTGCAACCACTATGCTGGAATGTAGTATTTATTTGTTTTGAAAAGGTAGTCAACCCGTGGATTTTGAAGGATTATAACCCATGTGATCATCTCTCTCTCTCTCTCTCTCTCTCTCTCTGGTTTGTTTTAATTACCCATCATCAGGGTCGTATTATATTTGTTCCTTGCAGGTAGTGGATGCAATAGATCTTGCCCAAGCAACAATGAGGAAAGTTCATCAAAATTTATCATGGGCGGTTGCATATAACGTTGTAGCCATCCCCATTGCAGCTGGTTTGCTACTTCCACAATTTGATTTTGCCATGACCCCCTCGCTTTCAGGTAATCAAAGTATGAATGTTCTTGTAATTGTGATTTTTTGCAAAGCATTTTTGGGTAAATTACACCAACACCACCCTTCTGTTTTTGATAATTGCTTGAACACTGGCTCAGGTTTCTAAAATATTATTCTCCCTTGACAGAGTTGTCAAATGACATACTTTAACCGAAGTAATGACTTTTTTTCATTTTCCCTTGACTATAAATATTTCTGTTGCAGTTTTGTGTTCTATTTGTTCCATGCTCTTGTGCGATTTCTATTGCTGCACGGTCGCAATTCCATTCAGGAGAATTGCAAAACAAATTTTACCTTTTCTTTTCACCGACGCAACAGCCACCTTCTTTAACCTCTCTCTCTCTCTCTCTGTCTGTCTCTCTCCAAAATGAGATTACATCTTACGTGACCATCGCCCTACAACCGCCCTTTGTCTCTCTCTAACCTTTATCTATCACAAACACACAAGCGATTGTTGCCCAATCCTTCTCTTGCCCCCTCCTCTCCCCAACCCCTTTCCACTCAAGCAATAGTACATTGCCTTTAACAAACCACCGTAGCCTCTGAAAAGAGATTAATCAAAGGTGCAGGCCGACCTTGAAAAAGCCTTCGATGAACTGTATGATAGCAGTTTACCATACCAATAAAGAATCTTAACTTATATACCTTTGATTGGGAATCCATTCCATCCCACCGTCTCTTCACGAACACAACTGAAATCCTGGAGATGAACCAGTCTGTGCTTAGGGAGCTGAATACACCAAACCCTAGACACTCATTTATGTGGAAAGCCTAGGAACAACAATCCACACAGGAAATTTATGGGGAACATCCAGTCCGTAACTGTTGACTATATTATAGTTTCAATATAGAAGGATCAAACTTACAATCCCAACCTGATTGACCTTAATCTTGCAATATTCCGTGAACTCCTCGTGCACTCTCCGCTCGTGGTTCTGAAACCTTTAGCCATAGTTCGGATTGAGGTGTTTGAGGGGAAACTGAAGTATTTGGAAGGGAGAACTTAGTTAAAATTTTGTTTGGATAATTTTTAAGAAATAGGGTTGGGGGGATGTGGTTGTGAGGGGAAAGAGACACCATTTTTTAGCTATTTTCTTTTCCTCTGAAATTGGGAGAAAATAGAGGGGAAGTGAAGTGATGCTTAATATAATTTTTTCAATATCAATTATAACCCTTATTTCTTAGAAATATTATGATTAGGAAGTAATAGATTCAAGTTAATATATAAAGGTTGTAACAAATAAATAGGCATTATCTCCCTTCCTTTTATTAGTTATTATCAAAATGAATAAGAGAAAACAGACACCACTCCCATTCCTCTCTTGAATAACCAAACAAAAGGAGGGATAGCTCTCACCTTTTTCGTTCTCCTCCCTTTCTTTTCCCTCAAGCCTAACACTTCCTTTTACTCCTCCTCCCCTCAATCCAATGGGATGCTTAGACACCCTTTGATCTCATGGTCAACCTCGGTCACAACCGATCTCCCTGCTCCTTGCACAGCTCATTCTAAAACAACAGGTGGTAGAAGAACACCCAAGTATTCCACCTACCATTTGGTTTGTTAAACAAACTATTTCATGGGCCATAATTATATTTCGTGGCCCATCCAATATATTTTGATTTACATATTCAATTCTTGGAAGATCACTAGATGTCTCGTGTTTCTTGAGCAATATATTAAAATCTTCATAACCATGGTATTTGCATTGACAGGTGGGTTGATGGCAATGAGTTCAATATTTGTTGTTACAAACTCACTGCTCCTGCAGCTCCATGGTTCTCGGAGGAACAGAAGAAAGAGCTTAGTTCACAAACCCAACGCCCTTCAATCCGAGGTGAAAATCTAAATAAGCTTTCTTATTATAAAACTGTTGTACATAGATTGCCAAAACCCTCCCACCCCAATACCCAGGACTTACCGAAGAATAAGAAACTGAGCCTTTTGTTAATTTTGATGTTACATTTTTGTAAAATTATTAAATTTTTCATTCTTGGTAGGGTGAAAACTGGGACATGGTTTTTAGCCCTTAAGAATATAATAAATGTTGGAAACACTGGTGACAAAAAGAGCTGTTTGAATCAACGGGCATTTGCCGTGCCTTATCCGGGAAATGTCGAGTGAGTTGTGTACTTCGTAATGCTTTTCTTGTGTATTGTATTATGATCTTGAAGTTTATGAAGGGAAAGGAATATAGGTGAGGAGAAAGATTGGAAAATATAATGAAGTGAAAATGAATGTTTAGAAAAATGATAAGAAAATGAATGGGTATTTGTCAATACAGAAGAGTTGGAAATGGTCCTTGGCTTTTCTATTAATGAGCAGTCAGCTCAGAAAATAATTTGATTATTGGAAAAATTTCTCCTCTTTTACTTTGTCAAACTAAATATTTTAATTGTTTTTTATTTTGCATATTCACTTACGATGTGTTTGCATCATTAATGTGTTTTTGTATTTATTAGGGACAAATAAATTCTTTAGCTCTTGATTATATTTTTAAGCTCTCTTTTTGGCTTAATAGAAAGGTGAAAAGTTTTTTAAAAGGCAATGACAACCTTTTGTAAAAGGTGGGTTTTTCAGTAATACTACTAAAATAAATAACCAATCTAAGACCAACCCTCTAAGTTGAATCATGACCATTCATTTGCATTGAAATTTATAACACATTAATTTCAATATAAATAGATAATCAAGATTAACTTTTTGTGGTGTTTTGTGGGTGGTTGTTAATGTACAAAATAATTTTCTAAATTTTTTAATGGAATTTTTAGCATCACATGTCTAACGCAACCAGTCTTTTTGAATTATTTCGGTATCAAATGACGTCTTAGCCTTGCAATTAAACCATTGCCAAGTTCATTTGCATTTTAACGACATTATGTCATGTTCCAGTTATTGAGGGCAAAATGGCCATCCAAAGTTGTTGAGTAGGGCTAGTGGAAGAAGACCAAAAGGACAAGCATATCCATTTAAACGACATTTCTCCCGCAATTAAAAAAAAGGGGATTATTATACTTATTTCTCTTGAGGTTTAAGTTTATTACATGGAATTTTTCTATGGTTTTTGAAATTACACTAACTTCCTCTGAAGTTAATTTTAACATCAACTGCACCCAAATTGTTAAGATTTTTGTTAAAATTTAACGAAAATTGTCCCGACTATCTCAAAACTATTCTTTTTATTTTAAAATCACCATTCAAATTACTTTTTTCTCTTAAAATTATCTTTTTCATTTTAAATTTCAACGGAATTGTGATTTTGAGAAGTGTAATTTTAGGGTGGGAATGGTGATTTTAGGAGGAAGAATGTGGTTTGAATGGTAGTTTTGGGGTGGGATGGGCGATTTTCGTTAAATTTTAACGAAAATTTTAACAGTTGTAGTGCAATTGATGTTAAAATTAAATCTCAAATGAGATTAGTGTAATTTTAAAGATCACATGGGAGGTTTTTGTAATAATCTTAAATTTCAGAGGAGGTAAGTGTAATTATTTCAAAAAAAAAAACACCCAGTGCCAAATAAGTTCATTTTTGGGCTTTTCTGAATTTTTTTTTTTTTTTAGGATTTTTAGAAAGAGAGATGAGAGGGTGATATGATTGATTTTCGAGAGTGGAAGAGTGCGAGTAAGAGCATGGTGGAAGGTATAGTGGCAATGTTGGTATGGCGGAAAAAAGAGCTTGCAGGGAGGTACTAGAGAGTTTGAGGAGAGGTTTGAGAACGGTGAGGGAGGCATGGAGAGTAGTGGCTAGCGGCGAATGGAGGTGGGTGGCATCAGGAAAGGTGGTAGTGGAGGGTGGGGAGTGATAGAATGAAAGAAGTTTAGGGACCGCAGCAAGCTAGAAGAACTACTTGAGATGCTAGAATCGAGCTCCAAGAATACAGTTGCCAAAGTTTACCTGAATTAACTAAGAGTGGGGAAGTCAGAATTAAAAGAAAGTAAATGTAACCTCTTTTTTGGACACTTGTAAGCATTGCGGACAAATATTCTACCGCATAAAATGTGTTGAAAGAAAAAGTAAAAAATGAGTCAACAGTTTAATTTATAAATTATTTATTATTTTTTATTCAGCATAAAAAAATTTAACGAATAAAGTTCATCTTCATAAAAATTTTAACGCGCAAGGTGTTTTTGGGACAAAAATACCTTAGAACAGAAAAATTTATCTGTATTTTTTTAAAATATGTATAAAGAATACAGATAAATTTATCTGTCTGTTATTAAAAATACATGTAAAGAATACAGATAAATTTATCTGTCTTATTAAAAGCACGTATAAATAATATAGATAAATTTATATGTGCTTTTTTAAAATATGTATAAAAAATATAGATAAATTTTTTTATCTTTTATTAGAAGCACGTGTAAAGAATACTGATAAATTTATATGTGTTATCGAAAGCACGTATAAAGAATACAAATAAATTTTTCTGTATATTTTCAAAACATGTATAAAGAACAGAAATAAATTTATCTATCTTTTATTGAAAACACGTATAAAGAACACATAAATTTATTTGTCTTATTGAAAGCAAGTATAAAGAATACAGATAAATTTATTTATTTATATTATTTTTGCTAATATGCAAATAGATAAATTTATTTATTATGCATAAATAAATAGACAAATAAATTTATCTATTTGTATATTAAACAGATGAATATCAAACATATAAATTTATCTGTTTGTTATACAAAATAAATATATTTATTTATTTTTAAGTATTTTTGGGAGAAATCATGCAATTAAACATTGCACATTAAAATTTATTTTTTTAAACTTTTAACTGAAATTCTCAAAAAAAAATATGAGTTTAGAATTACCTTAGAATCACCCCTAGTCTAAGAAACCCAAAAAGGATAAAAACCAAACCCATTTAAAAGGCATTTAATCTTGAAAATTTTCGTAGATTGATTTACACCAATCGATTTTCTTAAATAAGCTAAACGTTGCAAAAATGTCTAAATCAATCAATCACACAAGCAAAAAATAAGGTAACCACAATCACAAACGAGACGACAATTTTTACGTAGAAAATTTTAAATCGAGTAAAAATCACGAGACCACTCATGGTTTAGAAAATTAAACACTATAATATCATTGGTTACAAAAGAATCTTACAAACCGACGTTAAATCCATAACCAAGTATTTGAAAGCCTACTCCTGCCGAATCTATATACACCAACTCTTGTACTTGACCACCGTTAGAACCCCACCACTGGACTTCAATGCTGACGGATCTTCTACCAGACTTCAATACTTGATAATCCTCTCAAGTGACTCTACGAATATGAACAGATCTTTGAATGTTTGAATCTTTAATGATTGACTTGATTGCACGAAAGCTAAATATTCATTAAGTTGTAAACTGGCTTTCGAGTATGTAGAATAATGTGGGAGGCTCTCTAGCGGTTAAGAATTCTGAATATAATAATGAGGCACCAAATATGAAACCCTAGTTGTCTTATTGATAACTGTTTGTCAAAATTCTAGTACGTTGACAGCAATTAAAAATTGTTCTCGCAGCTGACCGTTCGAGCAGTCTATTCATCATTCGAGCAGTGAAGACCTGCTTGCAGCAATTTGTTGCAGAGTTTGAGATACCGAGAGGTGCAATAGACCACTCGAGCAGTCTAACACTGCGGGCTGCATTTTGATGTTATTTGCTCATTTTGCGCGGGCCTGCAATATTAAACTCAAAACTCAAACAAGACAAGTGTTAAAATATCAGTGAATAAAATAAATAATTTGAATAATAATTTGTCACAGATTTGCCAAACTAAAAAAGGAATTGATTTCTAGATAATTAAAATAAAAATAATGCAAAACCTTGGAATAACATTAAATAACAAAAAAAAAGGAATTACAATAAAAGGAGTTACTCAATTCTTAATAAAGTTTTTTACAATTTTTATTGTAATTCCTTTTTTTTTGTTATTTAATGTTATTCCAAGGTTTTTTTATTTTTATTTTTATTTTGATAATTTTTATAATTTATTTTTTTGGAATAAATTGATTTAAAAGAATAATATTTAATATTTTAAAAAATGTAGTGTTGACACAAATGAACAAATGAGTT
>JAOTRH010222223.1:0-10476 GCA_034768845.1 Heliamphora exappendiculata
CCCCACCCCACTCCGCCACTCGTCCTACCCAATTTATGGGTCGGTTCTTCCAGGCCTACCACTTCCATCAAGCCAACTTCTGCAATCAATTCTCACTATAATAATACAATGCAACTTTTACATTCAATTCTCTCTCTCTCTCTCTCTCTCTCTCTCTCTCTCTCTCTCTCTCTCCTAAATCATAATTAGGAATTTAGAACTGGTTTTAACGATGACAAAAATCGTTCAATAATGTCCTAAATATTATTAAATTTGGTAAAAAAAATTTATAGAATTGATTCAACCATGACAAAAAAATATTAAATAGTGTTCTAAATATTACTAGACTTCTTAAAAATATATTATTTATAACCCGTTTCAACCGTAACAAAATCCATTGAAATATGTGTTTGGAGACAAACCAACGCTAAAATAAAATATATACATGCTCGGTGATTCAGAAAATACATTTTTATTAATTTTCAACAATTACAACAATATGAAATTACAGAAAAATAAAATAACAGAAATAACATGAATAGAATTTGCAAACCGAGTCCTGTAAACGCAGTTTTCTTAAGAATGATTCACCGCCTACCGAGAGTGTTGTAATTTTTCCACCGGCGTCACTCTCCCAGGATAAAACGGCTACACGATCGTTGGAATACCACCAAGTATCGGCTACGAACGTACTCCGTCTGTCTTTCTCTCTCTTACAACTTGCAATATTCTCTGAGTTATATCTCTCATTTCTCACCTCTACTGTCTGTTTTTTTCTGTTCTGTCTCTTCTTACCTCTGTCTCCACCTCTTCTTCTTGTCTCTGTATACTGAAAGATGACAGCATATATAGGCCTTCTTCCATCATGGAGGGGGTTTCAGGAGAATTAATAGTCATGAATAATATTGATTCTCATGATTCAATTTTCAATTGCATGGCCAATTCAATTGCAATTGAATTCTGGAATTCAATAGCCAATGAATTCACAAAATTCCAACAATCCCCCAATGAATGAAATTGGCGGGAGTACAAACCCTGATTACAAAGCTGACTGCAAGAGAGATAGACAACTGAAAGTCCATGCATAGGATAGGTAGCGGTTAGCCTTGAACCTTCCCTTGTGAGAACCTATCGGATTTACCGACAAACAAGTGGACGGTATCGTCTTGAACTGTGTCGCCTTAGCAATAAACCGAGACAACAGGCTTCACACAACGACTTCCACAACGAAGTTTTCGTTCTCTCGGTTGTGTTCGTTTTGGCTATGAAACACACTTCCTGGTTCTGCAAGTATTTTCTCAAAAAATTCGTCTTGTCAAATTCTCAAAGAAGTGGGCCCCACTTCATACTCACACATGTGACTTTTATCAAATGGTATTTCTCTATACTAGTCTGGCTCACCAGAAAAAGTCATTAAAAGTTATTAAATACGAATTTGATTCATATTTAATTAGAGTGAAACAAAGAATAAAAAAAATTATATTCGTATTTTTTATCATTAGATAATTAATAAAGATAATTTAGAGTTTAGTACTAATAATATCAAAAGTATATTCTTGATATTATTAATATAATAAATAAAAAATTAACAATCTTTGGTTTACCGTAATGGTAATCTCGTGATACAACACAAGAATAGTTATTTTATAAAATAAAATTAAGTCCCATATATTTTTTAATTATATTCATCCCTCTCAAATTTGACGACCGAAACTTGAAAAAAAAAAAAATGGACGACCCAAACATGCCATTGGACAGAAATTAACTAGCCAAACCACCAAAGGACAGAAATTAATTCGTCATCCCAATTGAATTTGGATAGATATATGCATGCGTAAGCATAGATCCCTGTTTTGTCGAATCTCTAAACCAAAGCATTTGTATTCAAGAACGCCCCAAACAAGCAATTCAATCCCCCCAATCACTGATTTGGTGCGATTGCGATTCTGGTTCTGATGACAGACGAGGGAGCAACTTTCTGGTGATGATGATCATAACACACCGTGCTCAAAAACTTGATCAAATTAAATTACTAAGATCCGTATAATAAATTCAACAAAAAGAGTGTTTATTTAGGGTTTTTTTTGAAGAACTTAAATAAAAGTACCAACTAATATATTAAATCGAAGCTGAAACGATCACGTTCGTCAATTGATCTTCCTGCAATTATTCCTTATCTCTCCGTTAGATCCAGTGAGGGGACTGATATTCCCCATCTTGATCATGGCGGTGACGAAGTCAGAGTTGAAGCTTCTCTGGCTGCTGCTGAATTTCTTGACGATGGAGTCGGTGGATCCGCCATTGAAGAGTTGTTGATCGGAGTGGAGGAGTCCCCTCCGATTCAGAAGATCCTTGTAGTAGTTGTTGTCGAAAGCGGTCGGAGTTTGGAAGTCGAGAGGCGCCAAATTGTTATCGCCGGAGCCGGCGACGCTGGGGCAGGTGCTCTGCCTTGTTTGAGCAAATGAAGTGTCTAGGTTGGTTTCGTTGTAGACGCGTGCTCGGAAGGAGGTGCACCTTGCTTGTCCAATTGTGTGAGATCCTGGTTTTTGGAAATATGTGGAAAAAAAATTAATGTTACGAAAATCAAATCATTTTATTAAATTAATTAATTAAATCAAATATATAATATTCATGCCAGAAGTAATGGATGGCCATTTGGTGAGATGACAAATGCTAAAATTTTAAGTACTGCCGATGTGTTAAATTTTTTTGACATTTAATATTAATATTTATCAATGCTTATTATTTGATATTTAGTGATATGTATCACCAACAACGGTACTTTTTTTTATTATTACTATTTAAAATTTTGATAAATATTATTTACTTTTGCAATGCAATTTTAGTTGGGTAATAATTTTATACAAAAAAAACAAATGAGATAAAAGTTGGTTAAATAATAAAAAATTTTAAATTAAAAATAGGGTACAACTTGACAAGACACGTGATCCATTATTATACCCATAATAATGGGAATGCCTTCTCTATTGAAAATTGTATACTCAAATGTCTTAATAAATAAAAAATGGTTGAGTGTATTAATAAATTTTTATATTTTGAGATTTTCAATTAATTAAAAAACTTTTAATATATTAAAATAGAGCAAGAATCGTGTAATTTTGGAAACAGAGAGTTTCTGCTTCACATATAAAATTAATTGGAGAAAACATTAACACAATAGTGATTGACGTACATTCATGAACTAATAATATTGCTGGATCCTCATGGCGATTGGGAGACAATATTTTTGTTTTGTTTTGTTTTGCTTTGCTTTGCTTTGCTTTGTGTATGTATTTTATTTGAAGGATTTGCAAAATAAGAAAGGAAAAAGTAGAGAGAGAGAGAGAGAGAGAGAGAGAGAGAGCAGAGAGCAGACCAGAGAGTGCAACCATGTCCTTGGTGGAAAGACCGACATTATTGAAAAAGGAGATGAGAGAAGTAAGGTTGGAAGTGGGAGGAGGAATGCTGTTATTGGCGGCAGCCTGGCTGGCTGTCCTGGCATCTCTCCTTCCAAGCTTCACATTCCAACTAGGCCCTCCAAGCTGCAATAAAATAATAATAATAATAATAATAATATTAATAATAACACATGAACTTCATAAACTGTAAACCTCAAGAAGGGACTTCATATATATTATGTTTGGTAAATGACTTAAAGTTGACTTATTGCTTTTTAACTTAAAAACTACAAAAAGATTAATTATCATATCACAATTTTCTCTTTCCATAGGGTGACTTAAAGCCATTTTTTTTACCAAATGAACTTCTTATTTATTGGGTTTAAAGTAAATAAAAAATTAAAAAAATTTGTCTTTAAGCTAGGTTATCAAATGAAGCATACTAGGGTCTAACCATTATGATATCAACTATATATATAGGAAGGCACTATTATTCAATTTGAATAAAAAATAAAAAAATTAATTTTTTACTCAATTAACTAATTTTAAAAAGTTAGCTTAAAAACTAATATACCAAACAAGCCAACTATTTTGAATTTAATTTAAGTTTTTGACTTAAGGAATATGAAAATTATAAAAAAATAAAATAAAATTTAAACTAATTGTCAATCAATCTTAATATATTTCAATTTGGTAGATTGAAATTAATCAATTGGTACTTACAATAACAACCGAGTCTCTAGAAGTAATAGCCAGTATATCGGCACAGGAGACCACGTTGGGACACACATTCTCGATTGCAGACTTAATGTTGTCAACGACATCAAATCCTCTTACGGAATTGAAATTTGGAGCTGCCGTCTTCTCTCCAGTAAAGTTTGTTGTGTCATCAAGAAGGATTGACCCATCGCATCCCTAAAAAAAATCATCCAAAAATTAGAAAAAAATCTAAAGATGATTAAGTTGTTCTAGCTACAGGGAAAAAAATAAACACATTTTTAACATGTCTGCGTTACAAATCAAATCACCAAATTAACAAACTTTTTTAGTCAATAATAGAGCCTCAAAACTGATTGCATGGGTCTATTGACTAAGACGTGTAATGGCCAATCTAGCGACGGTCAAGCGTGCTCATCACTGTCAAGTTTAAGAAACATTATATCATAATAATAACACTAGTTTTGAATATTTAAAAATTATTTTTTAAAAAAATTCAACACACACCCTTGTATTAACTTTTCGTTTTGGACAACAAAACAAGTCAAAAACAATGGCATAAGAACAATTTTAAAAAAAATAAAATAAAATCTTCCAGGCCACTTATAAGACTAGTCCTCCTTTGCAAACCACCGATTTAAAGTTAATTTTGTGTCTTTTCACTTAAAATTCCAAAAAATCAAAAAATTTTATTTTTCAATTCAAAGGCTTTTAATTTTTTTGCTTTTTACATATTTTTTTATATATTTTAAATAATATCATAATTTTTATTATATACGTCTATTTTTTATAAAAATTATGTTTTTAAAATTTTACTCGTTAAAATTTATCAAACAAGATCTATATTGAATATAAAATTATTTAAAAATAAATTTTAAAAAATTATAATAACTTTAAATAATTTTTTTTATCTTTTAGTTTAAAACCACTTTAAGTCTTTGATTTAAAAATCACTCATATTTCAACTAAATAAATTTTTTATCTTTTTAGCTTAAAGTGACTTTAAGCCAAAAAATAAATTAACTTAAAAGCCAGTTGCTAAACGAGCTCAACTGCTGTTTGGCATTACTAATATATTTTTTTAAAACAAAAAATCTATACATATCTAAAATACTCTATTTTTTTTTTCTCTGAGTGAAAAAGCCAATGCACTTACATTTACGAAACAGTCGTGGAAGAACAGGCGAAGAAGAGAAGCACCCATCCGGGCTTCTTTGGAAATGGCAGATTTCACAACAGAATTAACAGTGGGAAAAAGATTTGGACAAGATTTGGAGTAGAAACTAGTTGAAAGTTGAGCCGAAGAGGTTTCCATGAAAAAAAACACAAGGAAAGCCAAAGTCAAAATGGACTTGAAAGAAGAAGAAAGTGAAGAAGCCATTGTTGTGACAAGTTGTGCGTGTGTGTGTGTGTTTTTTTTGTTGAGAAAATGGCGCAGAACTTGGAGGTATAAATAGAGAGCATGCAGACTGATTTCTCTCAAGGTGTTGGGCCTCGATCGGCAGGTTACCTAACTCGAAGACTTCGGTGCATGGCGTTTCTACGTTAAAAAGATTGATTATTGATTGATCGAGAAAAGCAATGAAAATGGTGCAAATACCAACCTTTGTATTGATGGCTGGACGGGACCCATGTATATTAAAGGATTTGTTTCTGGGCAGTGGGGAGTTCACATTGTGGACTGCACCGCATAGTAAGAACCCTTCTTACTTTAATGATCAAACTCATTCCCTTGAAAGAAGAAGAAATTGAAGAAGCCATTGTTGTGACAAGATTGTGTGTGTTCACAGTCTGTAGATGTTGCGCAAGAAATCCACCAAATAAACACAAACATACAGATTTTATGTGATTAGACAGTTTGTCGTACGTTCACGAGTGGTATAATTAAATATATATACTGAAAAAATTAAAATTACTCAATTATTATAAATTCTCGTTCTTAAATAACTTACACACATTAATTATCTAAGAAACTATTTATATTTATAGAAGAAGAAAAGAGACATAATTTAATTTTACTTGTGCTAATTGAGTTTAATAGTAATTAAACTAGTACAAATTTATAATCTTTAAAAATCTCTTAAAAAATTCAAATTATTGTAACAAAAATTAGGTAATATAATAGATCAAAAATATATCCCAACTCAAATAAAATTTGAGTCAAATTTTTAACTGTTGATTTTAAGTGAAAAAATTAAACCGAAAAAATATCGCTAAGTGTTTGATAAAATTATATTTTTATTAAAAAAAGTCCACACTCTGAGATGTATGGTGAAAATTCAGCTGTGTTCGTTTATGTTTTGTGACGTTTTTAAAAAAAAAAAAAAATTTGAAAAAAATTCTCAAACATATTTTTGGTTTGTGTTTTTAAAAATTTTTTTAATTTAAGTTTTTTTTAAAATATAATTTAATGTACTCGGTAGACCAAAGTTAAATAAAATTTTAAATTAAATTATAATTTAAAATAAACTTTCCAAAAAAAAAAAATCAATTTTTACTAAATGAACCGACATATGACAAGGTGGTTGGCAATTTGTCAAAGGGACCGACCGGACCCGACCCAACCCAACCCAACAAAGCAACAACTCTGATCTTGTACTCATGATTTGGTGAGGCCTGAAAGAAGAGATGACAAGAATAAGGGAAGGGAGTGGACTCTACTCAACACGGCAACACCGATTAGGATATAAGATTTGACTTCTCAACCAAAACCGTCTTTGTAGGGTAAAAGTAGATTTGCAGATTTTGTATTGATTAGGACATTAAAGTCAGGGTGCTTAGTTTATGCCAAATTATTAGGTACTCTTTTTGAAGTTATTAAATAAGTAATGTCAAATGATATTACATAAATAATATAGATTATTTCGGAACAAACAATGTTAGTTTATTTTTATTAAGACGGACACAAATAGTAAGTTAATTAGTGTATATAAAATAATTTTATTTGTTAAAAATATTATATAAATAATTCAGCGTGATACAAAAAAAAAAAAAAAAAATCTAAAAATTGTAATAGTGTTACATCACAATTGTCAAACGCATCATCACCTAAACTCTTGAAAACTTTTAACAACAGCTGTCTTATCCTCCATATTACAACTAACCCACAAAAAATGGTAAGCGCTGACCCTCACTATTTATCATTAATTATCAAGTTAACTAATAATTAACAACTAATTAGGTTTTAGTGTGGGAGTTTTATGCATTAAGATGTCTTACATAAAACCTTACTAGTGATTTAAAGCCATAAATAATCAGACAAACTTTTCAAATTATTTGATTTAAAACTCAGAAAATCAAAAACTTTGGGTTACCAAAGGAGCACAAATTTTTGGATCTTTGATGGGATAAATTCCTATGAAAGTTTCTTTTTTTCTTGTGTGAATTTATATGCTTCAATTTAAATAAAAAAAAAAAGAAGTTCACTTCAGTAGTACAAACACGGGGATGAAGAAAAATTCAAGAAATTAATTGAGATACACGTACGTTGATCTGAAGAAAAAAAAATCAATTTAACTTTTTTTGTTAAAAAAAAAAGGACAAAAAACGAAGGTATAAATTATGCAATAAGATTGTTATTGCATAGCAACTTTGTTTGGAGGGTTACAACTCTTATAAGATAAATTAATGTTTTTGTTAACTAACTAGTACGGATGCCAAGGAGATTTACTGCACGTTGAGACTTTTAGATCTTGTTTGGATTGCTTGATTTTGATGAGATTGGATATAATTAAAAAATGAGTTTACAAATTAAATTTTATCTCATAAAATAACTAATTATGAGTTTATATTGCAGAATTGGAATTAATAATTTAACAAATAAGAGATTAATAATATATTATTCGTAGTATTAATAATACTAAACTCTCTTTAATATTATTAATATCAGGTTCCAAATTATCTTTCTCATTATCTAACGATAAAAAAAAAATTATAATTTTTATTTTATTCTTTTTTCTACCCTGATCAAATATGAAACAAATTTCTTACTATACACATAATCTATTATAAAATTATCTAATATTAAAAAAGTATATAAAACTCGCTATATTACTTATTTATCTTTATCTAATCCAACACCATCCAACTTACCTCTATAATAAGCATTGAATTCCATAGAGGAGCGCAACTCAACCTGCAAAATATAATTTTCATGGACTTAAGTTCTAAAAATGGGACACCCATGCTAGTTTAATCCATCCAATCAGCAGCGGACCGATAGGGGGCGGCGGCCACTACCATCCCTTTTTTTTAAAAAAGATAAAAATTAATTTATATATTAATTTATTTTATTTTATGTATAAATAGATCTTTCAATATTTTTCATACACTTCAATATAGCCTTCGAAATTAGGAATGAAAATAAATAAAATTTAAAGAGAAAAAATTGGTGCAATGATAAGAATCGCACCAATCGATGATAAGTTGAATGAAAATAAATTAAGATTATTTTGGCACATACAGCGTATCAATTAATGTAATAGTAAAAAATAATAATAAAATTATGAGTAATAAAAACACTAGAAAAGAAAAATTAACTCTAAATTGACATAAAATGTAGTATTAAGAAAAAATATTAACTTATTGAAACTAAGTGAAGTTATGACTATTAATAGACTATAATGATGTAAAATGATTTATGTAACCAACTTCAATTAATTAAAAAAAATGTAATGACCTAAGTAGATCCAAATAGACCATTAAACCCTATAATTTGAATAAAAATCCTATTAATGTGCCCCAAAATACATGAGTTAAAATTGTTTATAATAGCTTACAAGTTTTTTTATATACCAAATAAAGTTTTTATCTCTCACCAATATAAAATAGGATATCACAATATTCCACACTAAAAAATAGAGTATTCTTGTCACGTGACTTAGGCTCTTTTCTTGACTAAGATATAAATAGCAGCTTATTAACAGATACAGAGCAGTCAATTAACGTTATCCAAAACACACCTCCATGAAATAAGTATATAAGTACTAGGTATCTACCTATCATGGGAGTCTCTTCTCCTCTATTCATGCGAATCACACCTCCATGAAATCTATCATGAGATTTAACGTTAGTTCTGATATCATTTATAAAGTGAACTATTGGTTGAATAATAACTTGAATAAAGAGTTTAAAAACGCGGTCAAAAACACTTAAACGCAAGTTATTACTAAAATCTAATAATTCTTTTTATATGTTAGATTAAGTTTCTATATATCTTCCACAAATGTAGAATAAAAAATCATTTAAAAACTTAAAATTTTAATTTGGTTCTAACCTTGAAATCTTAATTCTGCCACCGCATCTAACGAAGATAGCAGCGAGATGCTGTTTGGCTTAGGCGAAGGATTGATGATGACTAATTCTGAAAAGGCAGATCATATAATAAAACAAAAGTTTGGAAGGAGGGCATGAAAATTCTTGAGATTTGGTAAACTACTACCGTCTGAACTGTTTTGCGACAAGGTGGGGGAACCGTAGTGTGGGTCGGGGGCCTGGGGGCCTTTCCCAAGTCACTGTCTCTCTATTGATTTAGAAATAAATTGACACGGTCAGCTTTGGGGTATGGGAGTGGAAATTTTAGACCATCCGTTCATTAAATTGATTCAGAACGCGGTTTCGGTTTCTTGATGAGCAATTAATAAGTAATTTTGACATTGTTTATGTACTATTTTTATTTAATTATATATCAAAAAATACTTTACAAGTACGTCATAAATAATGATATGTGATGTTCTAGAAATACTTGATAATTTTTCTTTCTTGATAATTTCAAATTTCAAAGTTTTTCAAAGTTTTAAGTATTAGTAAAGATAGTCTAAAAACTAGTATCGCCATATACTAGTTTTTAGCTTTTTTCACTAATTTTAATAATAAATTATTAATTTTTTAAAAACTCACATATAATTTTTACTACAAGTTATATTTTTTTCAATGAATAACTAGTTTAACTATAGGTTAGCATATTTTTCAAACACTAGCAATTTCTACTTCAAGTTATAACTATTATTTTTTAAAGTTATAATCTATGAGGAATTGGTTTAAGCAATGTCAAACACTATCAATTAATTAAGCTCAGCTATTAGTGTTGGGAGAATATCCAACACTAAAATAAAATACATGCTCGGAAATTCAAAAAATACATATTTATTAAAATTTCAACAATTTACAATAATATGAAATTGTAGAGAATGAAATAACAATAATAACATAAATGAAATTTGCAAACCGAGTTCTGCAATCGCAGTTTCCTTAATAATGATTCGCCGCCTACCAAGGGTGTTGTAGGTATTCCACCGACGTCACTTTCCCAGGATAAAACGGCTCCACGATCTTCGGAACACCACCAAGAATCGGCTACGAACGTTCTTCGTCTGTCTTTCTC
>JAOTRH010222234.1:0-10476 GCA_034768845.1 Heliamphora exappendiculata
AAAAAATTTAAAAACACCCCCCCCCCCCCCCCCGGCCTAAAAATTGACAGTAATGACGCACAAAAAACGTTTGCAAAGCGTGCAGTTAGTTCAATGGCTCCCAAGTGTTCTCAATGTTCTGACCTTCCTCATATCATAGAAGGCAACTATTGCAGGGTATTTTACATTTAACCTATGTTCTGCTTGAGATCATTAATTCTCCAGACAAATTTATAGAGGTCCCAGCTCACCTCCATCCCTTGAAATTGATAATGGAAAGAAAAGTAACAGGAAAATTAAAATTGTCCCGCCGACCATCAAAAACAGGTGTAGGCCAGTAGGTATTGAACATCACAAAATACTCCCCACCCAATTGACCAATATATGCGGTCTCCAACAGTTGTGCCATTGGCTCAAGAAAGCCTGCCCAGAAACACCGGCAAAGAAAGCATTAAAAGTTAACTTTTCACAGCTTGAAAATGTGGTTGATTACTAGGATTCTCTGTCAACTCACTGCAAACAGAATCCAACATTGTTTACTTGTCTTCAAGAAACAAGATGATAGAACCACTCTCAATCCAGAGTAAAAAGGGGCGTGCTAACTACCGCCCAATAGAGAAAAAAAAATTTAAATATCAATACACTTTTGGAGGGTAATTTCACCAATATCAATACATTTTATACATATATCAATACAATATATATCCTTTATCCACCACACATTGGGCTATAGTTAGCATTTTCCTAAATGAAAAGCAAGACGTGGGTTAAAGCTCTTACTAAGCTCCTTACCTTGAATTCATTAGTTGGTGTTCTTCCACGAGAGGAGAAATATTTAGGTTTCCGGAACCTAGTTATTTCTCAAGAGGAGAAACTCCCACAGGAGAACTATCATTCGCATTAGAAGAATGCACGCCACAATCTCAACTGAATCGATTATTGATGATAGAAAATCGTCCATCTAGTAGATTGGTGTTCTTGTAGTCGAGCGAAGCCCCAGTAGATAACTACATAGATGTTGGATGAACTTTTCAACATCATCAAAATCTACAACGGCAGCAATCAAGATAACATATTCGTTTGAATAAACAAAGTTCCAAATCATATACACCCCATCAAATTTCAAGATTGAAAGAAAACATCGGCAATTCAATAATGAACCCTTTACTACGTGTTGGGGTGAGCATATGCGTGCGTTAGGGACATCAAGAACAGCCAAGAAATAGGGGAGGAAATCATCAGGGTAACCTGAATTGCGGGGTGAATCGACAGAACGATAACTCCAAATTCATTCGAGAATTAGAGACCCGGAATTCTTGAACTTCAAGGTTTTCAGTTTTATACGCAGCTTTTTGTTGGGAAGGATACGAAGAAGAAAACACGAGAGAGAGAGAGAGAGAGAGAGAGAGAGAACCTTCTGGTGGGAAGTTGGGAACCATAAGCGCCAGGATTTAAATATTTAAAGATGACGGAGGATTTAATTTATTTTTATTTTAAAATTTCTTTTCATTTTTTATTCATAGTTCTTACTTCTTTTTTTTTTTGGGTTAGTTTTGATGAGAGAATTAAAACAAATCAAATAATAGAAAATTACTAAAAACTGAAATAAATAGACATAAATATATATAAAAAATGCTAATTATTGTCCATTAAGTAGTTACTAATAGATATATATTGTGACTTATCACTTTTATAAATATTAATTTACTTTGCTATTAATATTACTATTGAGATTTTTTTTATCAAAATTAAAATTAGCATGACTCTATATATATTAGAGTTTATTTATAATAATTCAAATGAACTATCAATTTAATAACTTGAATAAGTATTTAATAATACAATCCAAAATACTTAAATCCGTTATTAATAATAATTTATAAATTCTTTTATATACTAGACTTAATTTGTATATTCTACTAATTTGGAATAGTATATCACATTATTTACTTATTTTGACTTTTTATTTTTTATAATTTTTTATTTTTTATTTTTTATTTTAAGAAATGTTTTCAATCTATCTCGGTAAGAAAAAATTAAAATATCCAAATAACAATATGATTATATAATTAAAAAAATTAATTAAATACGAGAATAAACTAACAAATCAACGTTCCAAAATGGATTGGTGACTAAATTTTTGTGTTGTTATTATTATTTATTAAAAAGTTATTGTAAGTAATATAACAAATTAATTATTAAAAAATTTTAAAATACCACGTTACATTAATTATAAAATGATCTTAATCAAGCGCATAACAACAATTTGTTCAGAAAAGATTGGTAAAGCCATTTTAGTTATATTAATTAAAACAAAAATGATTCAATTTGTTTATTGCGTTTTATTATTACCTCAAAAGCACTACGTGAGTTATATTATATTGAGATAATTATATTTATTTTTTTTAAAATTTAAATTTATTATAGATATTTTTCTCGTAGTTTTTAAAATTACATTATCTTTGCTTATGTTTTATTTTTATATTTTAGATATTCTTTTTGTCAAATAACTGTTAAAATTTTTTACAAAAAATGCTTACATGAGTAAAATTACATTATCTTTGCTTATGTTTTATCTTTTTTCATATTATTATTTTTTTTATTTATCTGCAAAACTCTTTTCTCTCTCATCTCTCTCTCGCCTGATTCCCCAAAAACCCTCCATTGAAGGAGCAAACATCTCGGCACTATCGCCGTCGTTCACGGCTACACAGGCCTCGCCGTCGTCGTCGATCGACCACCAGGGCCATGGCTGCTCTGAAGACCTATCCACTCACATCCCCGACATCAACCCCGTCGTCGACGACTGTATCTCCTTCTTCGACTCCTTCCGTGCTCGTCACGCGCCGTCGCTTTCCTCCTTCCTCTATTCTGGCGGCGAGATGATGCCACGATAGAGGCGACGACGGCGGGATGGGTCTGGTGTCTGGCTGATTGTGGCGATGGTTGAGGCTCAATATGTGTGTGTGTGTGTGCGTGTGTATATATATATAGAGAGAGAGAGAGAGAGAGAGCGAGGAGAGATTGAGAGAGACAGAGGAGGAAGAGGAGGAGAAGGGTGGTCGGCGGCGAAACGGCGACAAGGACGGCGATCGACGATCACAGATCGCTGGTGTGGTGGATGAGATTTGCTCCTTCAAGTTGTAAATCGGATGGGTTCTTTGTGAAATCCATAAATATTGATTAGGAACAGCAGCAAATCATGAATATGGAAGATGGGTTTGTGGGAAACTTGCAAATCTCGATGGCCATGTCCAGTTCCAGATCAGGAGCTCAAAGTACGGGCGCCCTTCTCAGGAGCTTCTGATTGAGCTCTGTAACCTTGGAATATTATTTGTTGGCTCGAATTAAATTTTATTGGGTAAAAAGTTAATTTGATTTTTGATATGAAAAAAATAAAAATAGATTTAACAATTGATTAATTTTTAATTAATTAAATTATGAGTTTTGTGTAGAATTATGGCAAATAAAATTTTGGCAAATGGAGAAAAAAAAGAAAGAAATAATGTGTACTAAAAGGTAAAATAATAAAAATTTATTTTTTGTTTACCACGTTTGGTAGACAAGTTTAACGAGAAACGTCAGTGTAATTTTAGAGATTGCAAGACAGATTCCTATAATAAGATTAAATTTTATTAGAGATATGTATAATTATTTATAATCTTTTTGAAAATTTCAAACAATGAGCATACTTTGATGTAATGCAAAATGAAAAATTTTTAGTGTCTGATAAAGTATTTAACACTATAGAATTTTGTAATGTTTATAATTTTTTTCACACAATGATAAATTTTTTATTGATGCTAAAAAATTTCTCATACCTTAATGGAATGCAAAATAAGAAATTCTTCAATGTCAGATAAACTTAATATTACTTAATTTCTTCTCATGACAGACCTTAGAAAAATCTAAGGCAATCCAAGCCAAACAACACAAATCAAAGCCATTGAAAGTAACAAGCTTGCAAAATCAGAGAAACCTATGCTAAGATTGCCTGCATTCGACAATGCAAAAACACGATGTTAGATCAGATGCATCCATAGCCTGTAAGTTGACTTTTAAAAAGTCGAATGAGAGAGTGTTTTGTAAGCCATTTTTCTCATTGTAACATCGTCTATCATCTAAAACATGACGTTTCGCAGGTTTAACCTTGAAACACGTGAATTGTCATTTTGTCCTCGGGAAGATTTGGTGAGCTAGTTTTAGCTCACTTTCATCCAGAAAGTAAGTAATCTTTGAATAATTTTGCAATATCGGACAATACATATGTATTTGTTTTCAAAAAGACGAATTCGTCAACATCAATTAAAATTATTTTTAATTAGAAATAATCATAATTTAGCAAACTTTTCGATCTAAACACGTTGTATTTATTTTGGTCACCCAAGATGACAAAAATTTAGAGTGTCAACACCAAAAACTTTATATAAAAAACTTGACATGTATGTCAAATTTTATGTCAAACCAATTTTATTTGGCTAGTGCTGGATACAGAGAAGTTTGTTGCACTATAACTTTTGGATATTGTATTTACTAATTGGGGATCATGTGAGCAAAACCAAAATTACTATTGGATTCGAATCATCATTTTAACCCTCGTAGCACTTTCTTGGGATTAAATTCATGCCAATTTTTATATATTATTTTTTCTTCGTAACTAAACAAAGGCATTTTACAGCCTGAACTAGGTTGTCAGGGCCTGATGGCCGACATGTGCACCAACACTATAAGGTCAGTTGATAGTATTCCCTTTCTTTGGCTATAAATATACCGTTTCACCGACGTCTTTTTCATTCCGTTGTGCTCGACTAAAGTCAAAACTCTATCAAACATTCCTTTCTCCAGCCATTATCTCATTTCTACACAACCGCAAAGCCAGTTGTAAACAACAAATTTCGAGTCTGAAAATCACAACAGAAAATTGTAGGAACAAATTAAGTTTTATTGAGTTTTAAATAGATTACAATTTCGGATAGAATTTTTAAATCAAAAAAATAGGATCCTTTGATTATTCTCTTCGAATGTTGACTTGAAAGCTTGACAGTGTGTTACGGAATCAAACGATAGAATATCCTTAGAGTTTAGCGGAGTAGATGAGAAAACTTAGATAAGAAAAATTATCAGAACTTTGAAACTTTATCTACAAAGTTCTTTCGGTTGCTTGATATCTCGAAGTGTTAGATGTAAACTTGTTTTTCATTTGGTAAATGGCACACCTATTTATAGGAGAGTGAGGTGTAAAGTCATGAAGATACTTAGACTCTTGATAATTATCTCAATTTTTATCTATTTTAAAAAAATAATTATTTAACTTTATAATTAATTTTTTTTAAAGATAACTATTCAATAACATAATTATCTCTATTTTTAAAGAGATAATTATTTAAACAAATAATTGTTTATTTGATTAAAGAAATAATTATTCTTTCTTTTAAAGAGATAATTATCTAGTAATATAATTACTTCTTTTGATTTATTTTAACAAAATAATTATGCACTTTTAATTTGTTTTAGAAAAAATATTAATTTTTCTCTCATGTAAATTCTATTTGTCAATTAACTTAATTTAATTAGTCAAGAATTTGTCATGAAAAAGACTACATCATTGTATACATTGTAACAAACAATTAGATCGCATCTTATCATTTAATTTGAAACCGTTTTAACACATAATAATATCATATTTGCCAATAATTA
The DNA here is from genome assembly GCA_034768845.1 of Heliamphora exappendiculata. NCBI lineage: Eukaryota > Viridiplantae > Streptophyta > Magnoliopsida > Ericales > Sarraceniaceae > Heliamphora > Heliamphora exappendiculata. The sequence goes on from JAOTRH010222234.1 coordinate 5,677, forward strand.
TAATACATATTTGCCAATAATTATAATACATATTTTAGTTATAAAATTAGTGTTAATTTATAATAGATTAAAATTTATATGCCTACACTAGTAACATACCCAGCCTCAAACCAATGTGCTCTCATACGCCATTAATCACATGAATAGTTTTCTGCCTCCGTGGAAGAAGCCCCCCCCCCCCTCTCTCTCTCTCCCTTCTTGCTTCGTTGCCTTTTCTATTTTTGGCTTAAAATCCATTTTAAGTTAATAAATAAGAGTTCTACCAATTTAAAAAGACGTTTCTAAATTTATGTTTGGATTAATTTTTTTAGTAATTTTTAAATTTTTTAACTTTTTGTAAAAATGTAAGTATTAAATTATGTAGAAAAAATAGAAAAAAATAAATAAAAACATAATAAATCAAATCAGTTGACTTTTTTGTGACTTTTAAGCCAAAAAATCTAAAAAATAAACTAACTCAAACACAGGCTAACTATCCTTAGCTAAAGTTCTCTATTTGTTTCTCTCTCTCTCTCTCCATTTTTTCTTTATTGTCTTTTCTATTTTGGTTTAGAACCCACTTAAGTTAATAAGTAGGAGTTCTACCAATTTAAAAAGACGTTTCTAAGTTTGTGTTTGGACTAATTTTTTAGTAATTTTTAAGTTTTTTGACTTTTTTGTAAAAATATAAGTATTAAATCATGTAGAAAAAGTAAAAAAAATTAAATAAAAACATAATAAATTAAATCAGTTGACTTTTTTGTGACTTTTAAGCCAAAAAATCTCAAAAATAGATTAACCCAAACACAGGCTAACTACCCTTAGCTAAAAATCTCTCTGTGTTTCTCTCTCTCTCTCTCCCTTTTCGCTTTATTATATTTTCTATTTTGGCTTGGAATCCACTTAAGTTAATAAGTAGGAGTTCTACCAATTTAAAAAGGCGTTTTTAAATTTGTGTTTGGACTAATTTTTTAGTAATTTTTAAATTTTTTGACTTTTTTTTAAAAATATAAGTATTAAATCATGTAGAAAAAAAAATTATAATAAATAAAAACATAATAAATCAAATCAGTTGACTTTTTTGTAACTTTTAAGCCAAAAAATCTTAAAAATAGACTAATCCAAACACAGGCTAACTACTTTTAGCTAAAAATCTCTCTCTGTTTCTCTCTCTCTCTCTCTCTCTCTCCCTTTTTGCTTTATTATATTTTCTATTTTGGTTTGGAATCCACTTAAGTTAATAAGTAGGAGTTCTACCAATTTAAAAAGATGTTTCTAAGTTTGTGTTTGGACTAATTTTTTAGTAATTTTTAAGTTTTTTGACTTTTTTTATTATAAAAATGTAAGTATCAAATCATGTAAAAAAATAGAAAAAAAATTAAAAAAAAACATAATAAACCAAATCAGTTGACTTTTTTGTAACTTTTAAGCCAAAAAATCTCAAAAATAAACTAACCCAAACAAAGGCTAACTATCCTTAACTAAAGATCTCTCTCTATTTCTCTCTCACTCTCTCATTTTTTACTTTATTGCCTTTCCTATTTTGGCTTAGAACCCACTTAAGTTAATAAGTAAGCGTTCTATCAATTTAAAAAGGCATTTCTAAGTTTGTGTTTGGACTAATTTTTTTAGTAATTTTTAAGTTTTTTGACTTTTTGTAAAAATGTAAGTATCAAATCATATAGAAAAAGTAGAAAAAAAATAAATAAAAACTTAATAAATCAAATCAGTTGACTTTTTTGTGACTTTTAAATCAAAAAGTCCTAAAAATAAACTAACCCAAACACTTGCTAACTGCCCTTACCTAAAGATCTCTCTCTCTCTCTCTCTCTGTTTTATTGTATTTTCTATTTTGGCTTGAAACTCACTTAAGTTAATAAGTAGGAGTTCTACTAATTTAAAAAGACGTTTCTAAGTTTTTGTTTAGACTAATTTTTTTAGTAATTTTTAAGTGTTTTGATTTTTTTGTAAAAATGTAAGTATCAAATCATGTAGAAAAAGTAAAAAAAAAAAAACAAAAAAAAAACTTAATAAACCAAATCAGTTGACTTTTTTGAGATTTTTAAGCTAAAAAGTTTCAAAAATAAACTAACCCAAACACAGGCTAACTACCCTTAACTAAAGATCTCTCTCTGTTTCTCTCTCACTCTCTCCCTTTTTGCTTTATTACCTTTTCTATTTTGACTTAGAACCCACTTAAGTTAATAAGTAGGAGTTCTACCAATTTAAAAAGACGTTTCTAAGTTTGCGTTTGGATTAATTTTTTTAGTAATTTTTAAGTTTTTTGACTTTTTTTTGTAAAAATATAAGTATCAAATCATGTAGAAAAAATAAAAAAAATTTAAAAAAAACGTAATTAACTAAATTAGTTGATTTTTTTGTGACTTTTAAGCTAAAAAATTTCAAAAATATACTAACCCAAACACAGGTTAACTGTCCTTAGTTAAAAATCTCTCTCTGTTTCTCTCTCTCTCCCTTTTTGCTTTATTGCCTTTTTTATTTTGATTTAACACCCATTTAAATTTAAATTAATAAATAAATCACACTTCTATCAATTTAAAAAGTCGTTTGGCGAATAATTAGGAAAAAGCTCAATTTAAACGGAGAAGCTACCCAAATGATATCAAATAGGCTTGAGAGATCTTTTCACTATATGTGGTAGTTCTAATTGCCTATTTAGCTTTTGTTATGCCCATGCATTCAGTCAAAGGGTTCTGATAGAGTTGCCATTGTTACTCTAAAATACCAACAAAGGTACTCCTTAAACACCTTTTCAACTGGCTGTAGCCAGGTATTTCTTTCAGCTACCGGTCCTTTACTTTCTATATTATTAACTAGCCGTAGCTAAGTATTTTCTTCTTTTTTTAAAATTTTTTTACATATAGGTATATATATCTTTAAATTTTTTTTATTACTTGTCAAGTCTGGTAGGCTGTATATTAATATAGAATGATTATAATATGGAGTTTTTAGCTAAAGATTCAAAAAAATAAATTTTAACGCGTAAGGTCTATTAACAAAATTTTTAACGCACGAGATCCAATTGCCTACGACACAGATAAATTTAACACAAATTGATAAATTTATATGTAATACATACAGATAAATTTATTTATGATTTTATTTTATATAAGGCATATAAATTTATCTGTGTTTTTTATATAGATAAATTTATTTATTTTTTTTATACAGATAAATTTATCTGTACATTTTCAAAACATGTATCAAGTACACAGATAAATTTATCTGTATAAAGAACTATGTGCATTTTTAAAACACGTATAAAATACATATATAAATTTATTTGTATGCTTATTTATGCAAGACAGATAAATTTATCTGTGTTCTTTTTCAAAATACGTATGATACATACACATAAATTTATATATATACTTATTTATGCAAGACAGATAAATTTATTTATACTTTATACATGTTTTGAAAATGCACAGATAAATTTATTTGTTCTAAGATCCAATTGAATCTCGCGCGTTAAAAATTTTGTTAATAAATAAAAAATAAAATTACCACTACTTTAAGAATCTGAGACTAATTTTTTATTATAAATTGAGTTAATATATACATACATATATTTCTTTGGCTCCCCAACATCCATTACGCACGTATTCTTTTAAAAACTACAATTTAAGCCGTTGTGTTATCCATTTTAAGTCAAACTATTTTCCATTGTAATAGAAAATTGTAATTTTTTTAATAAAATAGTTTTTTTCTGTCATATTAGAAAATTTAACCTTTTTAAGTCAAACATTTTCTATCGTAATAGAAAACTATTAAACATTTTAACTTTTGTTTATAATATTAAGAAAAACTATATTTTTCTATAAAAAATAATAAAATTTTAATCTATTTTCTTATAATGTTATGAAAAGCTATATTTTCCTATACTAATAGAAAAATATTAAAATTTTAATATATTTTCTTATAATATTAAGAAAAATAATTTTTTTTATACTAATAGAAAAATATTAGACCCTTTTAATCTATTTGCTTAAAATAATTAAATAAAACTATATTTTTCCATAATAATAGAAATTTGTTGAACTCTTTTTAATCTATTTTCTTATATCATTATGAAAATTATATTTTTCTATACTAATAGAAAAGTATTAAATGTTTTAGTCTATTTTCTTATAATAATAAAAAAACTATACTTTTCTGTACTAATAGAAAAATATTAAACCATGTTAATTTATTTTCTTCTAATATTAAGAAAATTATATTTTTTATATTAATAGAAAATTGTTGAACTCTTTTAATCTATTTTCTTTTATTATTAAAAAAATTATATTTTTTTATACTAATAGAAAAATATTAAACCTTTTAATCTATTTTCTTATAATAATAACCAAAACTATATTTTTCTATACTAATAGAAAAGTATTAAACCCTTTAATTAATTTTCTTATAACAACAAGTAAAAATATATTTTTCTATACAAATCGAAAAATAATAAACTACTGTCTATTTTCAAAAATATTAATAAAAAAATATTAAACTCTTTCATCTTTTTTCTTATATTATTAAGAAAATATATTTTTCTATATCGATAGAAAAATATTAAACTTTTTAATTTATTTTCTTATAATAATAACAAAAGCTATATTTTTTTATACTAATAGAAAAGTATTAAACCTTTTAATCAATTTTTATAACAATAACTAGAAAAATAATAAATTTCTTAAATATTTTTTAATAATTCAACTCTTTTACCCTATTTTCATGTTAAACCCTTTTAGTCTATTTTCTTACAATAATAAGAAAAACTATACTTTTGTTTACTAATAGAAAAATAATAAACCA
>JAOTRH010222245.1:0-10475 GCA_034768845.1 Heliamphora exappendiculata
AGTATAAGAACGGCACTATCGATTTTGGCTTTGTTCGTTCTGGTGAACAGTTGGCTGACGTGTTCACTAAATCATTGCCCGGGTTCCAGGTTCACTATATTTGTAACAAGTTGGGGATGATTGATATCTATGTTCCAACTTGAGGGGGGTGTTAATATATATTTAGTATTAAGATATTAAGTAATAATAATATTCTGTGGGAATGCCCACAGTATCTATTGTAGCATCTCATTTGCTTAATAAATACGCGGGTATGTCTCACAATGATACACACGTTTTTTCGTATTCTTTCTTTCTTTTCTAACATGCAAAACACATACCCATATTTTTTTTATACTTTTTACTATATTCAAGATATACGTACTTTTTACTATATTCAAGATATATGTAATATATACTCAAGTTGTACTCCACCCAAAATAGGACTTACTTTCGTATAAATTGGAAATTAGCTTCATATGACTTTTTCTATACTTAAGTGTAATTTTAAAATTAAGCTTTGGTCTGTAGGTTCTCTAACATAACGACATCTAGCTCTAGTTTGTAACTTGCCTTTGGCATTAAAATGTGATTTGAAGGTTAGATTTGTTGGATAGCTTGATATACATTATTGGGTCTATTTCCTAACAGCCATAGGCATAGCCACATGGTAGCTAGTGGGTTCAATTGAACCCACTCAAATGTTTTTAAGAAATTTTTTTATATATAGATATGTAGATTTTTAAATATTTAAAATATTGATATCAGTAAAATATTAAAAATAGTATAAGATGGGGGGTCGACATTTTAAAAATTACAAATTGTTAAAAATTTATATTGGTTGTAATATATTTTTTACTTAGAAAAAAGTTAAACCAATAATATTAGCAATCCCATTTTTTTTTTCATGTAATTAACAAGTATGAATATATTTTTTTGAAGTTATTGGAAATATATAATATTATAGTGTATTGTGTTAAAATTAATTTTGACCGTTCGTATAGGATTAAAGCATTGACATGATTATAATATTTTGAATGACACCACTTAATAAATTTTCTAGCTATGCTATTGCCAACAGTTTTTGGGACAATTGGTAACTTAACATGGTATTAGAGCTCCGATTCCACGAGGTCTTAGGCTCAAGTCTCGTAATGTGTTTCCCTGTTATATTTGTTATTGTACACTCTGTGTATTTGTACACTTACTCAATTTGTTCGTTTCTTCACGTGCAAGACAGGATTGTACGTGGGGAGAGGAGTGTTGGATAATTTGATATAAATTGTTGGGCCTATTTCCTAACCGCTTAAGCTTTTAGGATAATTGGTGACTTAACATGATCCAAACTCAACTAAGTCATTTACTAATTTTTGTGTTTTGATTTTTTAGTTGTTACATATAATGCATCACTCTAAATTTATAAAATTACTTTTCTTATGCATGTATCTATCTGTACTCATATCGTACTTCTAAAAATTGTCGTATTGACTGAGATATTGTGGGGTCATCTTGTCCCAATCATTTTATCTCTTCTTTTTCTTTTTTTCTTTATCAGCAAAAATAACATTTCTTTGTCTTGATAAGGGTATCTTTGAGAAAGACAAATGAAGTGAAGGTTAAGAAAATAGTTAGTTAGTAGTACATGTTATTTAGTGACAGCCTAGCACCATGACCATTGTATCAATAACCTTACAAAATCCATTATATAATCCCTTTTCTCTCTCTCTCTCTCTCTCCTAATTAAGTACCATGTTATGTCCATTTAATTCGAATTAGAAGCTAGGAGGCTTCACCCCTTCCTTTGCTTTGGATGCCCTTTGTGTGTTCTAATTTAGGAATACTATCACAAAATAGCGAAAAGAAATTTCCACTTCTTTTATCTTCTATGTTGCATGAGTAAGGATCTTCATTATCCTTCTTCAACATTTGTTCTTGATTGAACTCAGGAAAAGATAAAATTAGGGTGTTAATTGATGCTATTACACATAATTTGATATGTATTTGAGATAACTAACATTACGAAAGTTATAATACCCTCAACTATTAAATGTGTCCCCAAATAACCCATAGCACTCCCTATCAAGCTAGGGATATATGTGACACAGGCCCAACTTGTTACATTAGCAACTTTAACTGCAGTTTGCACAAAACCTTTAGTGAAATTATCGGCAAGTTGCATACCTGCAGACACAAATAGAGTAGATATCACTATATTATATAAAAATATCTCAGAGGTTCACTAATTATTTAGTTGGCTAATTTTATATAAGACGCAATATGGGTTGCGGTCTGATTTTGACACTTCATGTTCATGCGCAACTTCACATTAACAATTCTCTCTTTAAGAAAATTTTCTTTCCCATCAGCTCACACTAAGTATGGGCCATAGCTCTATAATCTGCTTCTTCACTAGACCTTGCAACTACCATCTTATGTTTTAAGTGATTAGATTGCACCTAGAAAGGTACAATATTTCGTAGTAGATCTTCTATCTGATGGCGCTCCTACCCAAAGGAGACCACAATTAGGATGATGAGCCTAAAGGTACTTCACAATTTGTAGCATTGCTTCCCAATATGAAAGACGAAGAGCTGATGTATTGACTAACTACACTGACACTGACAACAAAGAAGATGTCTAGATGGGCAACGGTAAGATAGTTCAACTTGCCAACCAAGTGAAGATACCTATCATGGATAATAACTCCACTTGATCGATGTAAAGCTTGATATTGGGATGCATAGGTATCTCCACTAGTATGAAAAAAAAGGTCTTTAACTCATCAATGTCTTCCTCATCATTTCCAATAATAATAAAATCATCTACATAAACAATCAATAGGATTTTCTTGTCGCATATGTGAGGGAGAAAACAAAATGATCTGACTAATAATAATGTAATTTTGAAACTGCATCACTAATAAAGTCAACATACTTGAGTAGTCTCCCCTTGAGCAACAAACTAAGGTGGTTGTCCTTGTAAACTTCCTCATGGAAATTACCATGGAAGAACGCATTCTTTACTTTTAACTGAATGACTACTCAAGATTGGTCGTAAGAGAGATGGGAATTCAAAGTGAAGCAATTTTTGCAACCGGTGAAAAGCTCTTACAGCATATTCTACACCATATATCATGCATACCCTTTGGTGACAAGATGAGTGTTGAAAATTCAACAAAACTATCAAGATTATATGTCACACAACAAGAAGTCACAGTAGATTCCCAAGAGAGAAGAGGTACTAAATGCTAAATACCATTATGATGAAAAGCAAACATTCTTTCCTCCATAGCTTTCCTAGTTCCTACAGTCTGGAATAAATAAGGCCTCCTAAACAGATTGAGGAAAATAGATAGGAGAAACATTTGAATATCGCATGAAGAAGAGATAAATGATCACATGGGATAAGCTGAACAAATGGGATGGGAAGTGCAATTATATCTACCTTTTCGAAGGACAGGGAGAAGAGAGTTAATGGAAGGAACTGAAGTTGGAGCATGCAACGAATCTCGAAATGGAGGAGAGCTTCAACAGTGGAAGGAACTAAAGTTAGAGCATGCAACGAATCTCGCAACACAGGAGTAGATGCCATAGTAAACACTTGAGGAGCTGATAAATTCTTATTTCTACGAATGCACATCTATAATTGCTCCACTAACAGGATGAAGGGACTGGACAAGGGAGACATTATCAAGGATTCCAAGAGCTAGGAGGGGAGGGAAAGAAGAACCACAATTTATTAAAGGTAAAATGGACACAAACAAAACAACGAAGAGTGGGAGAATAACACTTTGTATCCGAGAATAACCAAGAAAAACATAGTTGGCAACGTATCAAAAAAAAAGAAGGAAGAAAAGTACATTTGTCAAAGTGAGGATTCAATTTGTCCTTATTCGGATCTAACACTAACAATACTGGCATACCCAAAAATCTTAGGAGGCAAGGACAAAAGAGAATGAGTAGGAAACATCGTATGAGGAATTTGACTACCAAAAATCGTAAAAAGCATATCGTTCACAAGGTAACATTCTGTAGGAACGACATCACTCCAATAAATTTTAGGTACCTGCATCTGGAATAAAGGACCTCTAATAACCTCTAACAAATGATGCAACTTGCATTCAACAAATCTATTTTATTGGGGAGGTGTGCATGGGTTTTTATCAAAACGCATGAGAAAAAGTGAATGGATTTATGAAAAAATTCAAGTTTTCTCTAGCATGAAGAGAATGCAGGCTCTCTCAAAAACTGTTCTGATTTTTGTTCTACCTAAAAAGAGGTTGAAAGAGGCATATATAGATATGTGTGTGTGTGTGTGCGTGTCTATATATATACATATCACCACAACAAGCTCAAAACCCTAAAAGAGTAAAATGTAAACTCAACATAGCGCTTGAGTACATGTTAGGCGCTTCACTTTGGAGCCTGAGTGCTCAAGCGCCTATTGGGCGTTACTTGGTAAAACTATTTCAAAAAAAAGCATTGTTTTGCGTGGAGTGCTCATCAAGCCCCATGCGCAACATCAAGTCCTTTGCACAATTTTACATAAAATCCATTTTTATTCACCATAAAACTTGTCCTAACGTCCTCTATATGTATGCACAATATACTTGAGATGAAACAAGATATACTTTAAGCTTGACACAAACTTCATCACAATTTCCACAATAGCTTTTGAGCCACTCGCACACTCAAATTCTCGCTAAAAAAACTTAAAGGTTTTGTCATACGAAAATTGTCACTCCTATTAAACTTGGGCTTTGTATCAAATTGGATTTTCAACTCGAGTAATGATATTGTTTCTTCCCAAAAAAATAAACTTCAATTGCCTTAGCCCATTGTTGCATAATTACTTCCATTTAGATTAATGGAGCTAATAGACATTTCGTGACTATAGAGAACAAGAGGGAACATCACCCTTCAATCCATATCAAAATAACTGAAAACCAACATAAACACAACCAATAGGAACACGAACAAAGGTCACAATGGGTAGGCATGAGCACCAAACAAAGATCCTTAGAGAAGCACCATTGAAACATCAAAGCCATCTTCCAACAAATCATGGGAGCTGCGTATTGGAAAGAAAGGAAGGATTTTTTTTTTTAACCAATTGGGTCGTGCCAGAAGATGGGTCAGGAGCTTCATTTAGGAAATCTGGTTCAAGTCTAGTGTGCCCATGGCGGCAGTGAAGTGCGACGGTTCACAATCGAAGTTGCTGGGTCGCAATCGATGTGTTGGTCATTCGAAATTAAAGCTTGACGGGTTTGTGATGAAGAGGGCAGTGGTTGAGTTGTGGGTGACGAGAGCTTTGTGACTACATCGATGTCTTGCTCAACTTGGTAAACTATGGATTCGATTGAAGCTGGGTGAAAGTTCGATCAAAGCTTAATCATCTTTCGATAATGGTGATACGAATATATGAAGATTGTAGCGGAGAGGCCATATCACTGATACCATGATAGAACTTGGGAAAAGATAAAATGTAAAATTAGTGTGTCAGTTAACCCTAGTACACATAATTAGTATATAAAGCGAGAAAACTAACACCATGAAGACTATATTAGCCTCAACTACTGAATGTGTCCTCAAATAAGCCGTTTAATAGTTCTCAACCATAAGCATTGCCTTTTGTTTCTTTTGAAGGTATTGACTGGTAGTTTTTTTTTTCTAACTTTTTATTTTCATTTCTTGTCCTCCCATTTGCAAGAAACAGGTAACCTGAATTTTTTTTGGGGGGGCACTGTCCAAATTGGTTGTTTATAATTTTAAAACTACAGGAGTCCCACTATTCTTGTGCATTCGATGCTGAGACTGATTTATGGATATTTCATGCGTTCAAGGGCAGCTTGATGTTCATGATGGGTGATTTTTGTTTTCCCGAATCAAACCAACACACGGCATTTTTCTTCATACTTATTTTAAGGATGGATTCTCTGAATTCTATTGTGCTCTCTTTCTATGACCTAAAGTGCCGTACCATCCATTTTTTAGATCACTCTTACTTTCTGTTTTTGTTTCTCTAATCTGGTACAACTGTCAGAGTATCATGTCTAATCTTGAAGTTGTCATTTTCATTCAGCTAACAACAGAAAATACCGTCTGATGTACACTGATTTTTCTTGCTGATGTAATTTTGACAATGGTATCTGCTTGTTATAGGCAAGTCTTCTTGAAAGTACTGCAAAGCTACACTCATTTGATTGCTTTACCATGAACGTGTCTTGTTTAGATGACACTGTAAATGAGATTGCGATCGCTTGGCATGCAAGTGGAGGGAGGTTTTTGCTTGTAGTCTCTGATTGCAACAAAGATGTGTCTCTTAAACTGAGGAGTCGTGATTGGTTGATCATCATTCTGAGTGAGTGCCAGAATACCTTTCTACCCAACTGTTGAATTATTCTCAAATATCCAAGAGGAATACTTTTCTATATTATGCCTTGCAGGTCTAATTGAGAAATTATAAATGTTAACTGGCTGAGCTATGTAGAGGATGATGGACCAATGTTGATTTGCTTCATGAACGTCCATTGGATGCTTTTGCATTCTGGTTGGATGTTGTGAACTTTCAAGTTCATAGTTTTTCTTTTGGGAATTTGCACCTTCTCTGATAATCTAATGCCTCGGATCATTTAGTTGGTTTTGAACAACACTTTTTTCCCCCTATCTTGGTTCATTTCGCAATAAGTTGAAAGGTAATTATGGTTGGCGTAAACATATAGACCAAGTGAGATAGAAACCAAAATGGCATAATGTTGTACATGGCACATGTAAATGTATTGAAAGGTACTTCTTGTTTATGTAAAATACATAGACCAAATGGGATAGACACCAAAATGGTGTAATAATGTGCATGGCACATGTACAAGTACTGGCATGCTATGTAATGGCCCTTTCTAGAGTTCCGCCTATTAAGATCCTAACTTGGATTTCACATATTAACTTCCTGCCTAGGTGATGATAGATTGGCTTGTGAAAATTCTTCTTCTATCTGGACAGAAAGTACACTTAAACTCGTATAATTGGCCTTTTATTTTATTTTATTTTTTAATTCGCAGAATCTCTCGAGCAAGGATCAGCTCATGGTACGCATTACCCCCTTTATTGCATAAAATGCTGCTTGTATAGCTTGTTCCAGCTTTATTGCTTATTCTGTGGATTTATAGAGTACACTGCCTTCAATCATATCCTATTTAGTTGTGAAAGACATGACCAGACTTTTCTGACTTTGCTAAGTGCTTGAAGTTTCATTCTATGCTAAAAGTACCTTCTCCTTTCGTCTCAGACACTGGAAGTGGTGCTGCAAGCGAAAACTCAAGCATGCTTTACATTGACAAACTAGAGGAGTTGCTTTTAACTGTCTGCCACCTGAATAAAAAGGTTGCTAACAGTGAGTAAAACTTCTGCATGGAACATTATGTGCTTTTGGATTGAACATTATGCAGAACCAGCACTGGATAATTACCTTTTGCATAAAACATTATGTGCTTAAATCCAATCGTGAAGTATATATCTGGAAGTATGTAAGGAGAAAGGATTAAGTTGCAATTAGTATTTAGGTATAAAAGGAAAGAGATGTCAGGAGGATAAACACTGAGACTTGGGTTCTTTTGAGGCATATTTGAGAAGTAACAAGTTCTGTGGTGCGGCAAAAGCTGAAAGGACAAATGCTATTTGGCTTTTATTTTCCTTTTGGCAAATTCTAAGTGATAACCCCGCAACATATGAATTTTATTGGTTTTTTATTGATTGAATTAGTTGGTAAGGCTATATTAATTTTTGAGGAAGGTTGTTGAGGAGTAAGGACAACTAGCCAATTATTAGAATATATCTGGAGAGTCATAGTTGATCTTACAGATATTGTTTTCCGGTAAAATAATATGGTTAGGTTTGCAATCTCGCTGGTCATGATTTGATCATAGATGATGGTGGTTTTTCCTTGGCCATGATGGTAAAATTTTGCGTGACTTTTATGATTTTTTCCCTTTACCTAGATATCTTGAAATTAGACCGAGGAATGTCTCCTATGTTATTGTTGTACAAGATCATGGTACATCTATAAATTGGTGGCAGAAGGACTACATTGACTATTTGGCATTATTTTTCTTTTCCTCTCTCTCTTTTGCTCGGCAAAAATGTATCGTTCCTCAAGGAAAATTTATAAAGAAAGTTAATGGAAGTTTAGGGGAATTTGTTCGGTGGCCGGGGCAAGAACGGCCTGTTACTAAGTTTAAAGTTGCACCTGATGGGTCTCCTAACATAGAGGGCGACTGCCTGAATGATAAAGAAAACAGTGTAGATGTCTCCAGCTATAGTTTTCAAAGAAAATGATAAAGTTCTCTTAGTACATCATATATTGTCATTGTCATTGTCAGACGCAATGAAAGACAATATGATGATCTTGATGTGGCAGCCATGTTTACCAAACCAAACCAAGCTAAGCATATGCCCCAATCAATTGGGGTCGGCTATATGAATTCTTTTATGCCATTTTGCTCTGTTAAATGTCATATCTTCAATTAAGTTCAATAAGTTCATATTTTTTTTTAATACAATATCTCATGTCAATTTAGGTATATCCCTCCCCTTAGTATTTCTATTACTCAAGATCTTGTTGTTTTTCTTTACTACTGTATCAATTAGTCTACATTATGTGTGTCAGAACCATCTTAATTTATTTCTTCTCAACTTATCTTCAATTAGTGGAGTGCGATTCCTATGATTCCACGAATCTTTTTATTCCTAATTTTATCTTTTCTAATCTTATCACATCCACCTTAACATTCTCATTTCGGCAACATTCATCTTGTTTATGTGATTTTTTTTAACAGCCCAACATTTTGCCCTATATAAAATCGCTGGTCTAATAGTTATCCTGTAAAAAAATTTTTTTAATCTTGTAGATATCCGTTGATCACATAGAATGTCAGAAGCGCCCCTCCACTTGAGCCTACCAATTTCAATTCGATGGGTTACATCATTTGCAATATATCTAGTTTTGCTAATAATCAAACTTAGATAATGAAAATATTCACTCTTAGGTATCTTTTGGTTTTATATATATTCCATATATTCTGTTTTGTTCCTACTTACTTGAACCATTTTGACTCCAAAGTTTCTGTCCACATTTCTAACTTAGCATTAATCCCGCAGCAAGACTCATCCACTAAGACAATATCATTAGCGAACAACGGACACATATTTAGGTTTTAATAATTGTAAATTCTGTTTGTGATTCACCTTGTTCTGATATGTTCTGTAGGAGACTTGAATTTCTGCAATTAGTAATAGGAAATCAAAATCTGTTAGCAAACTACTGTATTATAACTTGCTTGGATATCTTTCAAATCACGGGTGAAACAATGTAATAAGTTTGGTTACTTGTAAAAAGGTACCGCACCCCCCGGATGACTGGATGTGGTTGACGCAACTAGACATGAACCTGTCCAAACCAAATATCCAACATCCGTTTTCCTTAGTAGCTATCAAATGTCTCTTATTACTTCTTAATGTTTTTCTTTCTTTAAGTCTTTTAGAACTAGAAAATGCATCTTAAGTTAGTGTTTTGGGCTCTCTCAAAATGCCTACACGTAACTATCGTATTCCTTTTTATTTTTTGAAAATAGGACTGAGCCTAAATTCAAAAAAAAAAAAATACTTGCTTTTTTGGGATCGAGTCCCATTCTACTGGTATGCCTTTATACAACTGAACAACGGTAGACACTCAAAGGACATGGGTCCTGGTACTTGAGAGAAACAAATTTCGGTTGGCTGTTAGAATCAAAATAATTTGGATTTGTAGGTATCAAGCCAGCTTCCTTTAGGCTTTTAATATTAGGAATTCCAAAGGATAAAGCTTCCATTTTACTTGGGAATAAAACTTTTTAAGTTGATGTTAAGATCTTTTGTTCACACTTTGTTTTTGTAATATATTAAATGTGAAAAGTGATATCGTACTTATTGCTAAAAATGTGTCTATCATAATGTAAAACATGAATAAATTGCTCATTACTTTTATATGCACACGCACGCACGCAAGCACACACACACATATATATAACATATTATATATTTATTGTTGCTGTGCCGGATTATTTGTCTCATGTTGTGTCTAGGTCCAATGTACGTACGTATGATGCTTTTCGGAAAGAAAAAAATGGTTACTGTTAGTGCAGTGTTCATTGTGTATATGTGCAATAGTTATTATTTGACTTGAGTTGACTTTAGCTTGTGATGCAAAGTAATACTTACTACATAGATAAGGAATATGCCTTCTATTTGTTGAACAATAGTGATTTAAGGTGCAACTTCTTTTATCTTTACTTAGTTTGGTTCCAGTGTCAATAGGCTACAGAATGTTTTTATCCTTATTTAGTTTGGGTCCATAATTAATAAGCTACAGAATGTGGGGTTGCCTTTCCCCCTGTCAATGACCTCTTTAACTTGGATGAGGGGTAGAGTTGGTCCTAATTCTTTTGGGGCAAGTTAGCTACTTAT
>JAOTRH010222267.1:0-10475 GCA_034768845.1 Heliamphora exappendiculata
ACACCTCTATTTATAGTACAAAAAAAAAAAGACATGCTGCATGTAATTAATAGGGAATGATTATTTGCTATGCTCACAAAACAAGTATACAAATGTGCACAATCACACTTTTTTTTTATATGGGTGAGCTTGATTCATTTCTTATGTAAGAAATATGATCAAATTTGTGCAAGTATTGTTGTTCTCACAACATCAAAAGATCAATAGGTAACAAGTGAGTTATCAACTTCAAGAAATTGGTCTGGTGGTCAAAGTTTGCCATCAAAGGAGTCATATTTTTTATGTGTTGTTAATTTTTTAAAGCTATTTCGTACAAGGTTTTGCTTCGAATTTAATTGGATTCCTGCTAATGGAAGATGAGATTGGTCATTTATAAATTAATCAAATTACACGTAAACGGGACGAACACACTAAAATATCAAACAAGATAAGTGAGTTATTCTTGAACAAAATTAGAGATGGCAATTTACCTCGCTGCACTCCACCCCCACCTATCTCCACCTTGCTATTTATGGGTTTTTCTCATGCTTAATAACATATATAGTGGAGACGGTATTTACTTTCCTCTCATATTAATTTTTTCCGTTATTTTAAAAAATGTAACAAAACTATAATATAAAAGTTATTTATCATTTTTCATATCTATTTCTTATTTTTAATATTTTTAATTTTAATTATTTGTCAAAACTATTATTTTTTTACTATATTATTTTTAACGCTCATTAGTGTCACCCGCTTAACTTTAAAAATTATCCCTAATATATTCTTGCTTTTGCCCTATTCTTACCTTTTTTTCGACTTTTTGTCATATTTCCGCTCCGATAAAAAAGGAGATGTGAATGGAACACCTCAATGTTGCCCTACCAATTGCCATTCAAGTTAACATTGCATTGTTTGCATTCAGTTTAAAGTCGGGATTTTAGTCTTTTTTATTTAAAATCATAAGATGTCATAATTGTTTTTATCTGTACGGTATTTTTAAATCAAACAAATTTATTATTTATTTAGAATAAAGTTAGAATAACCTTGACTTTAAATTACCAATCGCAACCATTGTTTTATCCGTAGTATTTTATGTTACGTCACTAAATAGCAACATTCTAAAAAAAATGTTATATGATATTTGAAAACAACTGAATAATTGTCCATATTCAACTTGTAACTCTTTTTGAATAGAGACATACAATGAAATTTAGGTGCTATCAACTTTTTTGATATTAGTTTATACAAGATTTTGCTTCAAATTTAAGCATGCCTCTCATTAGTGGAAGATAGAATCTTAATCCTCCAAAAATTAGTTTAAGTATAAGTAAATTAATTCGAATTCCCTAAAATAATAGAAAAATGCCACCTTGAAGTCAAACTAACTCACATTAATTTACACTTCGAGCATGTGGGGCTAATAATCATATTATCATATTAAAATTCAATTTTATAACTTTTTGATTCCTTCCATGATTTGATATAAATTGAGAATAAAAAATGAATCGCTACTTTTTTTCCCAACCATCAAAAATGAAAAACTCACATCGATAACATTATAATGGTTAAATTTAGAATAAGAATTGACAAAATAATTTAGTCTGAGTGGAGTTTGTTTCCTTATTTAGCCAAAAACGTGTTTCAAGCAAGTAGGGGTGTGCACGGGTTTAATTGGAATGAATTGAAGAAAAATTGTTAATTAATTCACATTTTGTGGATAATTTTTTTTTTAACCTATCGTCAACCCACTAATCATGAAAACTAGTGAATTGGGTAATATTTTTTGGCAGTTTTAATCTATGATTTAAGAAGTTTAACAGGTTAAAAAATCATAAAATTTTAGTAGTATTTTTCTTAAAATTTGTTCATTAAAAATAAAAACCTATTACAATATTTTTTTTAAAAAAAATTTCATACTTAACACGTTAAGTAAAAGATTAACTAAAAATAACAATTATAGTTAAATAATAATAACAACAACAACAACTACTACTACAACAACATAATTAAATATTTCTAATAATATTTACATTGTATACTTATTAAAAAAATATTCACAACATATATTTAAAGTAGTAATTAAAAATATAAATATTATAATTTTCTCATTATGAAGTATAAAAAAAATTATATAAATGTAAACATATATATATGTAAATGAGGTTGAGATTCGTCGTATGTAGGAACACGATAACTAATATATATATTTTAGGCGAGTTAGATTGAGTTGATGGCGGATTAAAAAAATATAACCCGCAATAAATCCACCCTTCTTATTTTTGTACCCAATTCATTTAACCCAACGCATTCACTCACATAACCAGTACAGGTCAAGTTGAATTGGGTTGAATTAGCGAATTAAAGCGTGTTGGCGAGTTGTTTGTGTTGGGATTGACTCAAATCTCAATATCAGATTTAACAGTTAGGCTTTTTCGCATATGTCCTATTGGTCATTTAGCAGTTTTTCTATTGTTGATTTAGCAACTGTCCTATTGTTATTTTAGCAGTTTCTATTTTGGTAGTCTCCTATAAATAGGATAGTTAGGGTCTCATATTGTGTTGTGAGAAAATTGAGAGGCTAGCTGGTAGAGAGAAGGGAGTCGGGTTTTGTACTTTTTCACATACGACATAGTAAAAAAATTTTCTCTCACTCGTGAACGTAGGCCGGTGTGAGCCGAACCACATAAATCATCGGTGTTATTTATTTTCTACTTTTTGTGCGTAATTTTGCTTTCGTTCGCGTTCGGAGATTGGTATTTAAATCCCAACCAGTGGTATCAGAGCCGACGGTGGACGATTCGAGCCCGCGGTAATTGTTCGGAGCAAGGTATTTTTCTTGATTTCGCATCTTATAAATTAGAAAAATTTTATTTCGTACAAAAAAAAAAGATTTTGCAAAATCTGGGTTTGAGTGAAGCAGCGTCGGCGTGCACAGCTTTTTGCATTTGTGGTTTTTTAAAACAGCAGCAACAGTGACTGCCTTCTAATTTTCTTCTAAACGGAGCAACATTTGTTTTTGGTAGGACTTGTTTGCGCATAGAAATCAATTGAGTGAGATTCTAAAATTGATTTCACTGGTTCCATAATTGCCTTTGGATTTTTATTGAGTGTGGTAGGATTTTACTATTCACGGCACTGATGAATAAAGATTGGTTTTTATTAGAATTTATGGTTCCTGGAGATTTGGTTTTTATTTGATTTTATGGTTCCTGGAGATTAGGTTGGGAGATTGTTGAGATATTCTAAGGCAATTATCCAGTGTGACAGGTGCACGAAATTAATTATTTAAATTTATGTTATTATATCAACTCTATATATAATAAAATAATTTAAAGGGGAAGTGTCTCCTAAGGTTTTTGGGCGCTGCGGATTCATCAGTACGGTTAGATTTTTTGATTTTTTCACCGTTTATTTGGATTGGACAAATCGGCTTAGATTGGGATTGATCGGGTGTGATCGAGTACAATCAGATTTGATTTGGGTTACGTGAGACAAAGATTACACATATCTGTTATTGCGATAAGTTCAGATTGTGGAGATTGTCAGACAAATCTAATAGCATTAAAAAGTTCAAATTTCGTGATTGAACCTTTTAACGGCCACAACGACTTCACTTTATGGCAGCAAAGTGTGAAGAATATTTTGACGCGTGAAGGATTGATTAAGGCTCTCGGGAATAAGTCAGAGAAACCAGAAACGATGAAGAATGTGGAGTGAGAGGAGATGTGGAACTTGGCGAACAACACGATTTAGTTGTATCTCGGTAGCAGTAATCTTCGGGAAGCCATCAACGAAAGCGATCCAACGAAACTCTGGGCTAAGTTGGAGAGCAGGTACAAGTCCAAATCATTGACTAATCGGTTGCCTTTAAAGAAACAACTATATGCAGTTCAGATGAAAGAGGCAGTGAACTTTATAGAGCACTTGGACGAATTCAACAAGATACCTACGAAATTTGATTCTATCAGTGCGAAGATCGAAGATGAGGATAAAGTAATTCTCCTGTTGGTTTCATTGCCTTCATCATATGAGCATCTGAGGACTACACTGATGTTTGGGAAGGATGCCCTTGGGTTAGATGAGATTGTTCTTACTCTCATATCTCATGAGATGTTAAAGTAGAGGGAGAGTAACAGATCACAAGAAGAGGGCATTATGGTTGTATCGGGCAGTGGAGAAGTCAGAGGCAGGGCAACAGTAAAGCAAGATGGGTCCAACAAGAAAGGTCGTTCCAAATCGTGAGGTTACAACGGGAAGTACTACTATTGTGACAAGCAAGGTCATTTGAAGAGGAATTGTCTGAAGTATAAGGTAGACAAGAAAAAAGAACAATCATCAGAGACAGCAGTTACAGAGGACTTCGATTATGATGAATCAGAAGTGTTCACATTTACTTCAGGTATGAGCCAAACAGATTGGATATTAGATTCTGGATGTTCGTTCCACATGTGTGCAGTTAGAGAGTACTTTGATACGTATCAGGCATGTAATGGAGGTACTGTCAGGATGGCTAACAATGCAGTGAGCAAAGTTGTCGGTATAGGTACAGTGCTATTTCGCAGGCTTGATGTGACAGTTTTGATCTTGACTGGGGTTAGACATGTGCCGAATCTAAGAAAAAATTTGATTTCTCTGGGGATGCTGGATTCGAAAGGTTGCGGGTACTTATCTGGAGGTGGAGTTCTTTGGGTTTCAAAGGGAAACAGGGATGTACTGCAGAGACAGATGATTGGTAACCTATACAGGCTCGTAGGGAATGTTGTGACAAGTGCAGCAACTGCCAGACATCAAATGAGTAGTATAGGTAAATGAAATACACGAAAAAAGTATAAGGGTGATCAGGGTGAATAACAGTTGCGGACAAGTACACAGAATAGGCGCAGGGGTACACAAAAACGAAGAGGTAGTACAAGTGCGCAAGTAAGCAAATCAGATGGTGTGCAAGATGTCAGAAAGATGCAAGAGCAACAGTTGTTGGATGTTCATAGGAAAGCTTCGGGCAACGAGACTAGTACGACAGATGTGACGGACAGGTGTACACCTCGACGGAAGCGAGTCTCATTTGCTCTTGATTTGGTTAGTGGTGGTGATCTCTCCAGTTATGTGTACAAAGGGAGAGGGATGGGGCCAAGTTCTTCTACAAAGTAGTGATCTTTGTGGGGCACCGGGGTTGGGGTGCGGGCACCTCGGTGTAGAGGTGCGGGCCATACTGTTTGGGTGTGGCAGATCGACGACGATGACGGCTGAATCGACAGCGATGCTAATTATCTTGTGGGTGATTTGAAGAATTCAAGTCAAGGTGGTGATCATTCGTCTTACCAGAAGGCTACAGGCAGATCAAAAGGGAAAAAGCGTGCAGGTTGAGGATTGCCGACAGTTCTTCAAGATGGCTGAAAGATTCGAGACAAGGTGGAGACTATTGGGATTGACTCGAATTTCAATATCAGATTTAGCAGCTAGGTTTATTTAGCAGCTGTCCTATTGATCATTTAGCAATTTTTCTATTGTTGATTTAGCAACTGTCCTATTGTTGTTTTAGCAGCTTCTGTTTTGGTAGTCTCTTATAAATAGGATAGCTAGAGTCTTATATTGCGTGTAAAAAAATCGAGAGGCTAGTTGGTGGAAAAAAGAGAGTCGGATTTTATACTCTTTTACATACGACATAGTGAAATTTTTCTCTCTCGCTCGTGGATGTAGGCCGGTGTGGGCCGAACCACGTAAATCATCGATGTTATTTGTTTTCTGCTTTTTTGTGCGTAGTTTTACTTTCGTTCGTGTTTGGAGATTTATATTTAAATTTCAATAGTTTGCACAAACCAACAAGTAATGCCACGAAATGTGTACCAATGCTGGAGTCCATTAAATTGTGTCAGAATCTTGAGACATAATTTAATAATTATTAATCTATTAAAATATATAGACAGAGGTTAGATGACAAAGCTGACCTAGCAAGCCATGTCATTGCCACATTAGAGAACTCGAGGTGAACGCCTCACCATACAGCCTGGGTTACCAACAGAGGTTAACACTCATAAGCCGTCCAACTATATATGGCTGAGCTCTAAGAACTTGAAGCATAGAGGCCGATTGCACAAATTTTGAGAACTTGATAGCCGGGCTATACAAGTGGTATATATATATATATATAATTGAGAGAGAGGATCCCGCGCCATAATCTTGGGCGTACAAGGGCAATTAACTATTTTATTCCGCTACTTTGGGTAAAAGCCTAGAGAACTTCATTCATATCCTAAGGTCAAGTTTGTATAAAATCTTCAAATTTACTTTTAGTTTTTTAAAATTTTTCAATATCAAGTCATTTGCATGAAGGCTTCGCTTTATCCAAATTAATAATTAATATATATATATATATATATATCAACTTGCACCTATTTTTTTTGTAGTGCAGGTGGTTAGATGAGTTTTACTATTCTTATATGGGGTGGATCTTATACAATTGTGAAATCTATTCTCATGGAAGAGGGATATGTCGGGTTATGTGTCGGGATTTGTTCACGTAGCATTTTTTGTTGTTAAATATTTAACGTAATATATTTAATAAAAAATAAAAAAATTAATTAAAATACAAAATTTTAAAATTCTTTATTTAATCTGTTACCAAATTCTAAACGCAATAATACTCATGTTTGTCAAGTTATTACTATTAATGTCAATTATATGTATAATCATTATAATAAATTATATAAAATAATAATATTATACAATTTAAATAAAACTAAAAAAACAATTTTTTTACACAATCAACGCACTTCAAAAAAACCTAACTTATAACCTAACTTTTTATCTTCAAATCTTTTTTTTTTTTTTTAGTTTCCAATATCTAGTCGTTTGCACGAAGGCTTTGCTTTGGCCAAATGAATAATGTCTTCTACACTCACTCTAAAAAAAAAATACTTGGACTGGCTTTCATGTGGTTAGTTTTTTTTTAAAGCCAAAAGCTAAAAAGTGAACATAAGCTGTTGGATAAAAAAGATAAAAAGTTAATCAAAATATTTATTTTCAATATACTTTATTTAAACTCTCACTAATAGTAATTTATTAGTGAATATTAGAAAACAATAATATTCATATTTTAAAATTTATTACTACCAATAGTAATTATATGTATAATCATTATAATTAAATATATAAAAAGATAATATTATTCAATTTAAATAAAAAAGTAATGTAATCAGCTAATTTTTAAAAAATTAACTTAAAAATTAGTTTATCAAATAATCTACTTTCAATCAAAACAAGCTTTTTGGCTAAAAACTCAACAACAAAAAAAGAGAGTGAGAGAGAAGTTTTTAACCAATTAGTTGCTCTTAGGATCTGTTTGGGATAGCTTTTTTTGTTGGCTTTTTATTGTGTTTTTTTTGTCTTTTCTAAATATTTTTGTATTTTTGGTATAATTTTATTACTTCTTTGATTTGTCATGATCAATTGTGTCTAAAAATATAATTGTTTTGGCTAAAATTAAAATAAATTTACTAAAAATGGAAAAAAGCCTTATAAAACTCTTAAAGTAGTTTTTGGTCTTATATGATTTTTTTTAATTTTTTGGTAATTTCTTTTTTACTTTTTCTAAAATTTTAAAAAATATCACTAATACAAATATTTTTTACTAAAGATGCGAAAAAAGCTATATTAAAAAAGTTATCCTACACGGTGCCTTAGACTTTGTTTGGTAATCTAACTTAAAGTTAGACTTTTTCTTTATTTGTCTTAAACTTTTTGTAATTTTTAGTTTTAAATCAAATAAGGAAAAAAAACATTTTGTAAACAGTGACTTTAAGCCACCATATAAAAATAAAATATTATAATGTGATAATTTATTCTTTTTATAATTTTTTAAAAAATCTATAAATGTGTTTTTAAATGGAATCCAAATGAGACATTCAGAATAAATGGTTGGGTTTTTTTTCTCTTAATGAAATTCTTCAAAGTGCACAACGATAGTGGATAAGGTAGCACATACTATGTGAAAGTGTGGTAAAAAAAGTTGACATGTTAGTCTTTTCACGATATAACTTGAGAAAATATATCGTGTATGAGTTAAATATTGAAAATTTTATTTATTTGTTTTTTATGAAATTTTTTTGTTTTTTAAGTAAATTTTTTTTTTCTTTTTCGAATTATATGAATAAGATAAACCTAAAAAGTAAAATTTTTAATTAAAAAATAAAAAAATTATTAAAAACAAAAATAAATAATATAAAATTTAATTTATTGATTTTTTTTGTTTATATTTTGTATTTTTTATATTTTATTTAAAAAAATTTATTTTTTTAGCTCATTTCTATAAGAAGAATAGAAAAAATATAATAATTTAGTTAAATAAAAAAATTATTAAAAATAAAAATAAAAATAAATAAATAAGCAATTTTAGCAAACCCTAATGGATTAAAAAATATTTTGTGAGACCCGATCATGATGTGATTATACGGCTCTATCCACAAACTGAGGTCAATTATCACCAGTTGCTTCAAGTCTCTAGCCGCCTTCTTTTTGTCTATTCGCAAGTAGCTTCAAGTCTCTAGCCGCCTTCTTTTTGTCTATTTGTGTTACGTGTACACGTAGGCTCGTTTGATTTGATAAATTATTAGTTGGTTTGAATTATTAATCTTCCCTATAATTTAATTTAATATTTATTAAAATTTTATATTAGTTATTTGGACGAATTACTAGTTTACCAAGAGAAAAATAATTAGTAAAAAAAGAGGTGAAAAATTAAGAAGAATTGAATTAAAAAATAAATTTAAATTTTTTTAAAAATAATAAGAAATATTAAAATATTAAAATAAATAACATAAAATTTAATAATAATATAAAATTTAACTAATTAATTTTAAAATAAATTAACTTAATACAATGGTAAATTATTATCTAATTCATTATTTAATTCTACTCAAATTCAAATACAAAAAAATTAATTCCCTCACTACTAATATCTTCTTATTACTAATCTTCTCTCACTACAAATCTAATTTAATTCAGTCTGGGTTATCAAACGGGCATATAGGTCTTGTTTGATAATATGTATAATTTGAGTGAGATTAATAGCGATATAAAATTAATATATAAATTGATAATAAAATGAAATTAATAATAAAATAATACTAATTTTGTATGTTTTATTTTTTTATTATTATTTTTAAATCTTTTAAATTCCCTCGTTGAAAATTTTAATTTCTAAACATATAATTTATAATTAAAAATTAAAAAACAATTACAAAGGTTCTTCACCTCCATCCCTTTTGCGTAAGGTTCTTCACCTCCATCTCTCTCTCTCTCTCTCTCTATCTCTCTCTCTCTCTCTTCATTTGTGAGATGCAGAGACGACAAGGTGAGAGACACGACGGCAGCGCGAAAGGAAATGGCGACGCTGGAGATGGCGGCGGCAATTAATAGCGCCGGAGACGACACCGACGATAACTAACAGCGCCGGAGACCGATGGCAAGAAACAACAAATCCGATCGGATAAATGCAACAGCAAACGGGTATTAGAACAGCAAAAGTAAAATGATAGGATTGGCTTGTTAATAACATCTCTTTAGGGGTTTGATAGTCTGCCTGAATTGGGGGATTCATAATCCTGTGAAATTATCAGTTCCAATCATTATAAATATACAATACATGGAATCGTAACTCACCATGATATATGAATATTATATTTACATATGTAATTATTCATCAAAAATAATGAATAAATCACTAAATATATCTCAACGCTAGAAAAAATATATACTATTTGTATATATCTATATACATCTACTTATTTCTCATAAACACATATCAATATATAAATGACTATAACCCCATTAAATATTTAAAAAAATATTTCATGAAATAATTGATTAGCGCATAAAATTTATTTCAAAACAAATCATAAAAATAGAACCCCAGTGTCAATTAATGTCATTCATTAAACTAGTCAACCACGTTCTGGTGACGCTTAGATAAAAAAATTTTAATTTTTACTTTAAAAATCTTATTTTTGTAAGAGAAATATGTATTGTATATGAAATTCTGTAACCAGTGCATCTATTTGAGAAAGTATATTATTTTTTTTTATAATTTAATATATCAATTGGAGTACATTTTTTTTATTTTTAAAATCATTTTTTTGAAAAAAATATACGAAAGAGCAATTTAAACCGTTTATATTATAAAAAAGTATCATATTTTAAAAATGACATTATTTTTTAAAACTATCATAGTCTAATAATTTAAATTTTTTACATCAAATAAAAAAAATAAAGATATTTTCACATGAAAAAATTACTCAAACTTTCTTTGAGTTGAAAAAATAGCATTTTTTTTCATAAAAAATAACTTAATACTAACACTATCAATGTGGCATTTCCAAGCTAATAAAAATCAAACTGCATTTTTTCAAGAAAAAATGCATTGAAATAAAAGAAGTAAAAAAAAATTAAGATCAATTGAATACCAAAAGAGGCAATCTTCTAATAATAAAATGAAAATT
>JAOTRH010222278.1:0-10475 GCA_034768845.1 Heliamphora exappendiculata
ACCTACGCGCCCGGCCGGCTCTACAACATTCAAGTGCTCAAGGGCAAGTCGTACGGCGAGGTCGTCGGTCAGATGTCCTCGTACGCGCAAGCCCTCGGTGTCGGCTGCGAGTACTGTCACAGCGTCGCGAACTTCGCCTACGATACGCCGACGAAGAAAATCGCGCGCACGATGATCACGATGGTCGCGAAGATCGATACCGAGTGGGTCGGCCCGGTGCATAAGGACTATCCGAAGTTCGCCGTGACCGGAGCGGTCGGGTGCATCACCTGTCATCGCGGTCAGCCGTTGCATCCGGTCGCCTACAACATCGTTCCCGTGCAGTATTTGGACTGGCCGGCGAAATCGAGCAGGCAAGCGGGCTTCGTCGTGAACTCGATGTACTCGGTTTCCAAATCGCTCGGCGTGAATTGCCTGTTCTGCCACAACTCCGCCGACTTTATTACGTTACAAAGCTATCCGACGAATAGAATTGCGCACCGGATGTGGCAAATGGTTGACACGATCAACCACAAATATCTGCCGCCGAACATCGAAGCCGTGACGTGCTACACCTGTCATCACGGAGCAAAATGGCCCACAGCGCTCGTTGCCGGAGGAAACGATCAGTCTCCGATTCAAGCACGAGCTTTGCACCCTGAAGTTCATTTGAATCCAGGGGCATATGTAGCCTCGGGAGTTCAGTGATGGATTTCTTCTGGAGTCTGCCGAAGACGAGCATCGTCGGCGTCAATGACCCGCTCAAGGAGCTGTTTGCCAAAGCGCAACAGCGCCACTTCGACGCCAACACGATCATCAGCGATCCGGATAATGCCCCGCAGCGAACGTTTCTCTGCACCTCGGGCACGCTGAAGGTTACGAAGCTCTTATCGAGCGGCCGGGAGATCTTGATTACGATCCTCGAACCGGGTTCGATCTGGAGCGATCGATCGTTGCTGAAGGGCTATTGGCGCGGCGTTTTCGTGGAGACGATGTCGGCCGCCGACGTCGTCTCGATCGGCAAAGAGCAGTTCGAGAGCTATATTTGCAATGAGCCGGAGCGGTTGACGCAGTTCATGCTCTGGATTTCCGAGCAGATGAGTGACGCGCTCACGCTGCTCGAAGATTTTCGCGGCCGCGACGTGGCGTCGCGCCTGGCCTCGGTTCTCGTCCGCTTCTCGAAGCAGTACGGGGTCGAGAAAGAAAGTTCTGTTGTTATCGACTTGCCGTTCACTCACCAGGACCTCGCGAACATGATCGGCACGGCCCGCGAAACGGTCAGCCGCAACATGGCGCGCTTCCGCGCCGAGGGCTACGTGCGCGGCGGCCAGATGGCGACGCTCGAGATCCTGCAGCTGAACTCGCTGGAAGCGCTGATCGTCTAGGCGTCACCCCGGGAAGTCCCGAGCAATCCCCCCCTCCGCCCGGCTTTCCGGGGTGATGGCTATCACCGCCGGCGGGGGCGGGGGAACGTACGATAAGAGCGGAGGGCACCACCCGATTGCTATCGCTCGAGACGGTCCAGGAACGGCGCGACGCCAGCGTATGGACGCGCATCCACCCGATCTTCGCTATCGGCCAGCTCGGCGTGTTCATCGTCAGCGTGGCGCTGCTGGCGCTGTACGGCGCGCATCTCGTGCCGTTTACGGCCGTGTATCTGAGCGTACTGCTCAAGATCGTGCTGATGGTCGGCGCGATCCTCACGGGCTCGTTCTGGGAGCACGACGTGTTCGGGGAGTGGTGGTTCGCTGAGGAGTTTTTCGTTGAGGACGTGATGACGCTCAACGTCTTCTGGCTGCACATTGCGGTCGTCGTGATGTACTTCGCGCTGCCGGCGAATATCGGTGCGGTCGCGGGACTTCTCGTCTTCGCCTACGTGATCTACACGCTCAACGTGGCGCAGTATCTGGTCGCCCATGCGGGCGCGCACGCCGCACCGAAAAAGGCCGAGCCGGCCGCCGACGTGGACGTGGCTGCATGAACGCCCGCGCCGTCGTCTTCGAAGAGGCCGGACGCGCGGAATTGCGCGCCGTCGAACTGCGCGCGTGCGCGCCCGATGAGGTCGTCGTCGAGACGAGCTATTCATCGATTTCCAGCGGTACCGAACGGCTCTTGTTCAACGGCAAATTGCCGGGCATGCCGCACATCCGGTATCCACTGGTTCCCGGCTATGAAGCCGCCGGTACCGTGTTGAGCGTCGGCGCCGACGTGCGCGATTTGCAGGTGGGCGACAACGTGTTCGTGGGCGGAAGCATGTGCTACGCCGACGTGGCCGCGGCGTTCGGCGGCCAATCCTCGCGCACGATCAAACGCTCCGCGCAGACGGCGTGCGTCGCCTCGGCGACGTGCAGGGGCAGCGGATCGCCGTGCTCGGTATGGGCGCCGTCGGTCAATTGGCCGCGAGCTTTCTCACCGCCGCCGGCGCCGACGTCGTGGCGGTCGATCGTTCGCCCGACCGGCTCGCGACCGCGCGTGCGGCCGAGAAGATCGACGTGTCGAATGGGACGCTCGAAGAGTTGCTCTCCGCGCCCGTGCAGCACGCGATCGAGGCGACCGGCATTTCGAGCGAACTCGCGCGCTGCGCGCGCGTGATGCAGCCCGGCGGCAAGATCGTGCTGCTCTCGTACTACGATGCGCTCGAGACCCCGTTTATGGATCTGTTCGTGAAAGAAGCGTCGCTCCTCGTGAGCCGTGAGTGGGCGTTCGACGACCTGCTGGCGGCGCGCGATATGGTTGCAAGCGGCGTGGTTGATCTCAGCGCGTTGGCCGGCCACGTTGTTCCGGTCGAACGCTATGCCGCCGCATATGATACGGCGTTCAACGACCCCTCGATTCTCAAGGTGGTACTGCAGTGGGCGTAAGCAAAAATCTCACCGTCGCGATCTACGGCAAAGGCGGCGCGGGGAAGTCCTTTCTCACGAGCATGATCGCAAAGGAGCTGAGCTCGCGCAACAAACGCGTGCTGCAGATGGGCTGCGATCCCAAGCACGATAGCGTGGTCACGCATTTCGGCGGCGCACTCATCCCGACGGTCCTCGGAACGTGGGCGAAGTTCGACGCGGAAGGCCGGGCCGACGATCTCGCGCCCGAGGACGTGATGTTCAAGGGCAACGGCGTTTACTGCATGGAGCTCGGCGGTCCCGAATCGGCGCGCGGTTGCGGCGGACGCGGCATCACGTTCGGCTTCCAGATGCTCGAGAAGTGGGGCCTCTCGGAGTGGAATTTCCACTACATGCTGCTCGACTTTCTGGGCGACGTGGTGTGCGGCGGCTTCGGAACGCCGATCGCGCGCTCGATGGCCGACAAGCTGATCATCGTCTGCAGCAATGAGGGCCAGTCGATGTACGCCGCCAACAATATCGCCTCGGCCGCGCGTTATTTCGCCAACAACGGCGGGCGCACGAAAACGCTCGGGCTCTTCGTGAACAAAGACGACGGCTCGGGCAAAGCGGAACGCATGGCCGCCGAACTCGGCATCCCCGTGCTGGCCAAATTGCCGCTCTTGCCGCAAGACGAAGTGCTCGTCGACGGCGTCCCGCATCCGTTGATCAAAGCGGCCGTCGATCAGGTGATCGAGGCGATGGATCGCACCGAGGCCGTCGTGCCGAATCAGGTCGACTTCGTCGAGTTCATGATGGCGCTGCACGGCAACGCCTCGAAGATGGAAGGCACCGCGGTGACCTCCGACGAGCTCTGGACGCTCGGCGAGAACGATCCGCCGGATCCGCTCGCGGGCTTGCCGAACGGCGGCCGTCCCGATCATCGCTACCTCGAGAGCGAAGACGACGCGGAGCGGGCGATCGGCCCGACGATCATCTCGGTCGGCGGCGGCGCCGTACCGGCCGGCGCCTGGGAACGCTAGCGTTCACCCGTGAGCAAACAGCCATCGTCGATGTGCCCCGCGTTCGGCGCGATCCGCAATCTGCTGCGGATGGAAGATGCGATGCCGATCGTCATTTCGTCCGGCGACGGATGTCTCTACGGGCATACGTTCGTCGCGCACTTTTACGTTGCGAACCGGCCGATCTATTCGCCCGGCGTGTCGTCGGAAATCTGGGCCAAGGGCAGCGCGTTCGACGAATTGCGCGCCATGGTCTACAAGATGGCGGAAGAGCATCAGCCGGCGATCATTCCGATCTGCTCGCTGTGCGTTTCCGACACCGTCGGCTTGCCGTTCGACCTGCTGCCCAAGCAAATCGGGAACACCGAGATCGTCTACGTTCCGCTTCCCGCGTACAGCGTGCACACGCATGCGCGCGCGAAGGACATCGTCGTCGATTCGCTGGTCTGGCGTCTGCCGCCGCAACGCAAATCGCGCGCCGGCGTCAACTTGATCGGCGAGATCTTTCCGTCGGATCCGATCGCGATCGACGAAGTGCTGCGCTCCATCGGCACGCACGTCAACACGACGGTGCCGGGGCCGCGCTGGTCAGACTACGTCGCGATGGTCGACGGCGCGCTCAATGCTCCGCTGCATCCGTTCTACAGCGAGAGCGTCAAGCGGATGAAGATGAAACAAGGCCTGCCGTTCATCGAGGGCGCGCCGGTCGGCATCGACGGCACGCACGCCTGGATCACCGCGGTCGGCGAAGCGCTCGATCTCGATCGCGCGACGGTGTCGCGCGTGGCGAACGCCGAGCGCGATAAGGTGCGCCTCGCAATTGCCGATTATCCGCTCAACGGCAAGACGTTCATCGTCGCCGGGTACGAAGGCCACGAGTTCTTGCTCGTGCGCCTGCTGATCGAAGCCGGCGCCGAGGTGCCGTATCTCTCGACGGCCGTCAACGCGAATCCGCTGGCGCGCGAAGAAGAAGCGTGGCTCAAGGCGCACGGCTGTACGGTGCTCTACGGCGCCAATTTCGAAGATGAGATCCGGGCGCTCACGGATCGTCCGTACGATTGCGTGATCGGCACCACGCCGCTCTGCTCGCACGCAAAAGAGCTCGGCATTCCGTCGATCTACTACACCAATGCGATCGCCACGCGCTCGTTGATGCTCGCCGCCGGCGCGAGCGATGTGCTCGGCCTCATCACGCAGACGGTGCGTGCGAAGCCGCGCTACGATCGCATCGCGCGTTTCTTTGCCGACGACGAAACGAAGCTCGAACGCACCTACACGTCGTGGGCGCCGACGATCGACATCACGGCACAGCTCGTCGCCAACCACGCCCTCTGATGGCGCAGATCCGCGAGAACATCCAGGCCAGCGAACTGGTTTCGGACGTCGTCAACACGCCGATCCGCAAACAGATGACCGATCTGGATCATGCCGGCGGCGACACCGGTGCGATGCAGGTCTTCGCCTCGCTGCGCGACGCCAACGTCGTGCTCGACGGTCCGGTGGGCTGTCACGTGATGCCCGCCGTGGCCGTGATCAACTACACCGATGCGATCCCGTATCTCCAGAACGTCACGTGCTCGGAACTCTCCGAGAACGAAGTGACGCTGGCCGGCACCTTGGGCGTGCTCAAAGAAAAAGTCGCCCACGCCGAGGCCGACGGCCGGCAAGTCTTCATCGTCTCGACGCCCGTATCGGAATTGATCGGCGCAACCTGGACCACCGAACACGCGCACGAGCCGCGCTCGGCGCTGTTCTTCGACTCGCACTCGCTCGACGACGACGAATGGAAGTCGCGCGATCGCGCGCTGCTCTTCCTGTGGCAGAACCGCGATCATTTCGAGGCGCCGGCCGGCGCCGTGCAACGGCCGCGCTGCACGAAGCCGTCGGTCAACATCATCGGGCCGACCTACGGCAACTTCAATTCGTATAGCGATCTCGCCGAACTCAAGCGTTTGATCGCCGGCATCGGGGCCGAGGTCAATCTCGTCTATCCGTTCGAAGCGAGCTCGTATGAAACCGCGCGCCTCGCGGATGCGGGCGCGACGATCGTGATGTATGCCGAATACGGCACCTCGCTCGCGCGCGAGGTCGGTTTGCCGGCGTTCGCGGCGCCGATCGGGCTCGAGCCGACGACCGCGTTCTTACGCGATCTGGGCAAAGCGCTCGGGCTCGAAGCCGAAGCCGATGCGTTCATCCGGCTCGAGAAGAAGACGACGCTCGCGGCGTGGCACGACATCTGGCGCTCGACGCACAGCGATTTCTTCGCCAACGCTCCGGTCGCGATCGTCGCGCCGCCGACCTATAAAGACGGCCTCACGTACTATCTCGGCGACGAACTCGGTTTGCCGATCGCCTATTCGGCCTACCGGACCGGACCCGAGAGCGCGCCGAGCGAGAACGTGCGCGCGGCGCTGCGCGATCTGAGCCCCTCGCCGATGATCGTCTTCGGTTCGATCAACGAACGGATGATCGTCGCGCAAGAGAAACTGCCGTCGCTCTATCTGCAGTGTTCGTTTCCGGGCGCGGTCGTCCGCCGCGCCACCGGTACGCCCTACATGGGCTACGCCGGCGCGGTGTGGCTGCTGCAATGCGTGTGCGAAGCGCTCTTCGACGTGCTGTTCGCGAATTTGCCGACGTCGGCCGCGCCGCCGGAGCGCGCCGTCGTGCCGACGCGCGATCTCATGCGCGATGCGAACGAAACGGTCGCCGCGTCGGGCAAAGGCCAAAACAGCGTGATCGCGTGGACCGACGAAGCAAAGGCGCTCACCGAGCTGACGCTCAAGCGCGTGCCCTTCTTCGTGCGCGTCTCCGTCAACAAGAAGCTGCGCTCGGAAGCGGAGAAACT
The DNA here is from genome assembly GCA_034768845.1 of Heliamphora exappendiculata. NCBI lineage: Eukaryota > Viridiplantae > Streptophyta > Magnoliopsida > Ericales > Sarraceniaceae > Heliamphora > Heliamphora exappendiculata. The sequence goes on from JAOTRH010222278.1 coordinate 6,666, forward strand.
CGCGCGCGAACGCGGCGGCACCGTCGACGAGACCGTAATCCGCGAGATCACGGCCAAGTATTCGCCGGGCCGGCGCTAGGCCGAGACCGGCTCCTCGGCGGGCACGCCCGCGGCGATCGCGCGGCGGGTGGCGAGCACCGCTTCTTTCGCGGTGATCGAGGGCGGCGCCGCGCGCAGCGGCGTGCGCGGAGCGAGCCAGAAGTTGGTGACCGCGCCGATCGCGCCTTCGAACATCAAATTCAAATGATCGAACGGCTTGACCGTGGCTAAGTCTTTGAAGAGATAGCTATCGAATGTGAGTTTCTGCACGGTGTCGACCCGGCACATGTCGGTGAACCACTCGCGCTTGAAATTGCCGGTGTACGAAATGCCCTCGAGAAATTCGAGAAAATCGAACATCGCGCCGTAGCGCTTCTGCCAGTTCTTCTCGTAGGTTTCGAGCTTGCCGTTGTAACCGAAATACCCGATGAGCGCGTTCGCCGCCATCCGGCCCGACGCCATCGAGAAGTAGATGCCCTCACCCGAGGTGTGCGCGACCATGCCGGCGGCGTCGCCGACGAGGAGCGTGCGGCCGAAGACCAGTTTCTTGTTGCGCTTCATCGGCAGCGGGTGACCTTCGAGCAAGATCCGCTTGGCGCCGCGCAGCTTCGAACCGGCGCGCGCCTTCACGCCTTCGAGAAACGCATACGACTGGTTGGCGTGCTCGGGCCGGCAGCCCGTGCCGACCGCAACGTGATCGCTCTTGGGGAAGACCCAGCCGTAGAAGTCGGGTGAGATGTCGTCGCCCAAGTAGAGCTCGGCGCGATTCTCGTAGTACGCCATCGCGTCGTCGGGGAGTTCCAGGCGCTCGTGAATCGCCGACGCGTAGCGCACGGCCGGCCGGCCGACGGACTTCGCAACGCTCGAGCCCGCGCCGTCGGCGCCGACGAGCGCGTCACAGGTGAGATATTCTTCGCGTTCGTCGCGATAACGGATCTTCACGCGAATCTTGCCGTCCGGCAGCGGCTCTTGCGAAACGAACGCCGCTTCGCGCAATTCGGCGCCCGCGGTTTGCGCTTTCTCGCGCAGCGTGCGATCGAGCACTTCGCGCGTGAGCATGATGATGTAATCGTCTTCACGCGGAACGCTGCCGCGCACCGCCATCTCGACGTTCGCGCCGCTCGGGCCGAAGATCGCGGCTTGCGTGACCTTGCGTTCGATGATCGAGCGCGGGATGCCGAATTCGCTCATCGCCTTGGGCGGTATCGCACCGCCGCACGGCTTCTTGCGCTTCAGATCGCGCTCGAGCAGGATCACGTTGGCGCCCGTCGCCGCCAAGTCTCCGGCCGCGACGCTGCCGCCGCACTTTGCACCAACAACTACGACCTCCATAGCGTTCTAAAAGCCTCCGAAACGGATCGCGAGCGCGCCGGCCAGCATCGACCAGCAGAACAGCGGGATACCTGCCGCGCAATACCACGGCGCGAATTTCTTGGGGTTCTTGGAGAGTTTGCCTTGCATCGGCAGCTGAAAAATCAGCAGTGCGTTCATGATCAGCGCCTCGATCCATTGCTTGTTCGAGATCACGTAGGCGATCGCGATCGCTTGGAACAGATTGATGAACGTCACCGCCTGCAAGAGCGCGCGCTTCTCACCCAGCATCGCGGGGATCGAGCGCAGGCCGAGGGCCCGATCGCCTTCGACGCTCTTGAAATCGTTGAGCGTCATCAAGCCGTGCGCGCCGAGCGAAAAGATGACGGCGAGAATGACGGTGCCGAGCGAAACGCGGCCGAATGCCGCGGTCCCGGCCATCCAGGCGAAGCCTTCGTACGAGAGCGCGCAGGCGGCGTTGGCGAGCCAGCCGTTGCGCGCTTTGAGCCGGAACGGCGGCACGCTGTACATCAGCGCGAGCACCATGCCGCCGAGCGCGAGATAGCCCACCGTGCGGCCCAGCGCGAACGCGATGCCGAGCGCCGCCGCCCCGAGCACGACCGCGACGATCGCGATCGTCTTCACGCTCAGCAAATTCGCCGCCGTCGGCCGGTTTGGTTCGTTGATCCGATCGACGTCGCGATCGAAATAATCGTTGACGACTTGCGAGAACGCGCAGAGCAGCGGTCCGGCCATCATCATCGCGACGAGGACGCGCGCGATGGTCGGGAGATTCCAGCCGCTGCCGGTGGATCCGATCGCGCCGACCATGATCGCCCACATCGGCGCGAACCACGTGCCGGGTTTGGCGAAGCTGCCGAGCGAGGCGTTGATCTTGGCCGCGCCCTTTTCCTTATCGGTGAAGGGCAGCAGCATCGCGCCGAATTCGCGCACGGTGGAAACGGTCGATTGCGCCGATTCGGCGAGCACGTCGCGCTTAGCCACCGACGTGTTCCCGCGCCGCCAGCACCGCCGACTCGTCGATCCGCGTGAGACCGTGCTCGCGCGCGTAGGCCTCGATATTGCCGCGCGCTTTCTTGCGCACGAAGAACGGGATGCGCTGCACGAGCTTGAGCGCGGCGGTGTCCCATTCGAGCGTGCCGGGGCCGGTGGCGACGGGCTCGTCGTCGTGACCTTCGGGCGCTGCTTCGGCGAAGCGGCCTTGGCCGCGCGGACCGAACATCTCGATCAGATGGTGTTCGAGGCCCAGCACCTGCGTCTGGTTGACGAGATCGCCGATGTGATTCGCGCCGTCGTAACCTAAGAACGGCGCGTAGCCGAGCGGAAAATTCAGAACGTGCGCGGGCGGCGAGATGACCGCGCACGGCACGCCGAAGCGGCTCGCCGAGTGGCGCTCCATCTGCGTGCCGAACACGATGTCCGGTCGCGAGCGGTCGATCTCGGCGGCGATCTCTTGATAGTCGCTGGTGACGATGATGCGATCGCAGATGTCGCCGATCCGTTCGCGCAGCCAATCGCCGTGCGTATGCACGTAGGTTCCGGCCCACTCGACGTGCATGTCGAGTTCATCGTGCAAGACGCGGGCGATGCCCGCCGCCGCCGACGGCGTGCCGAACACGCCGACGCGCTTGCCCGAGAGCGCGTGCGCATCCACCGTGCGCGCGTACCAGGTGAGTTTCGCGTTGCGCGCGGCATAGGCCACGCGATCGTGCGGCAATTCGAGAATCTGCGCGACGCTGCCGAGCAGGCGCGTCGTTCCGGCTTCGCCGTACGGCACGTCTTCCAAATAGGGCGTGCCGAAGCGCGTGCTCAGCATCTGCAGCGTCGGCTCCGCGAGCTCGACGGCGGTCGGCACGTTGAGCCACGCGCGGCCGATCGTGCGCAGGTCGGCCGGCGTCGCGCCGAGCGGCACCACGGCATTGACCGTCACGCCGAGATCGGCGAAGAGCGCGCGCAGCGACGCGATGTTCGCGTGATCGTGGAAACCGAGCAGCGACGGTCCGATCAGATTGACCGACGGCTCGCGGGTGCGCGCATGACCGTCCTCGGCGAAATGGTCGACGATCTGGCAGACCGTTTTAGCGAAGGCGCTATACTCGGTGTCGCGCACCGGATGCGTCACGGCTTGCAAGATCTCGGCGTTTACCGAACCCGGCGCGATCATCGCGATTTCGCCGTCGAGCGGCTCTTGCAGCACGGCCGCCGTGGCGCTGCGCGTCACGACGATCACCTCGGGCTTCAGCCGGCCGTCGACGTCGAGGATCGCGCGGCCGATGTCGGCCGGCGCACCGGCCAGCGTCGCTTCGGAAACGGCCGAGATCGTGAGCGGCGGAACGCTGCCGAGCCGTTCGAACATCGCCATCATGATCGTGCCGTAGCCGTCGCCTTTCGGCGCGCGCAAAATCGTGTGGATGCCGGTGAACGACGACGCGGCTTTGG
>JAOTRH010222289.1:0-10474 GCA_034768845.1 Heliamphora exappendiculata
CTAGAAGAAGGGAGAAAAAGAGACTCAAAAGAATTAAAGGGGGCTAAATACCCCACCCGTGGACACCTCTCCCTCCTTTCCCTCCCGTCGCCTGCTCCTTCTCTTCAATTCGATTTTGATGGAGGACAATCTAGTTTTGGAGATGAAGGGAGGTTTTGGGAAGAAGAATGAGAAGTGGTGGCTGCCACCCCCACTGTGATACCTTTATCTCTTCCCACCGTGGCCATTGGTGACCCGATCACTGAGTTTCCTCACTATTGCTGCCAACTAGCGACGACGTTGGCGCCACCACCTGTCACCACCGCGACTGCATCCTAGCCCCACCACCAGTAGTGCCGACCCCTATTCTTCTTCTTCACCTTTGTTATTCCCATTTTAACCCATAACAGAGTTCAAATTGGGAGACTAAGCTTTTTCTGCAACGGAGGATCTAATTCTCGAAGTTGGTTGCCACCAATTGGGATTTAAGCCATTGAAGTTGGAGATTTTGCAATTGGACCACCGAAAACCAGATTCCGAAGGAGCCAAATAACTTAGGGTTTATGAGATTGGGCGAAATTTCAAGGTTTGCAGCTCCAACAGGTATGTAATGCCCAAACTCCGGGACCCATGAACCAAACCCAAACTGACCCGCATATAAAGTCATCAACAAAAACTTTTGTTTCATTGTGGGTTGAGTTAAACTATATGCATATAAAAAAGATTTTTTTTAAAACAACTGTATTCCCGTACATGTCAAATTCCATACAAAAGCTTTGAGCTTTCAAGAGTTCTTACATGGTAAAAAAAATCATTACAAATATCCACATAAGATTATATACAAATGTATTACAAAATACAAAGATACTCTAAATCTTCTTCTAGCCTTTTCTCAAACTGCATCCCTTACCCTGGTGCAGCCCCTGGTCCTCAAAACTTGAAATATTTTGGTAAACATACATGAGCTGAAACTCGTAGGATAAAGGTTAACTCACATGTAATGCATGATTTGTGAGGAGTGATGGGTCCAACCGAGATAAAAATGCAAATTCCATAAATTCGTTATTTATTTTCATGCACACACCCACGCACGCCAAGTTATTCATTTATTCAACTTTTTTTGTAAATATTCATTTCTTTCACATTTATTCTCGTTACCCAATTTTTTACAAAAAAAACCAAATCACATTTTCATTACCCGATTTATCACAAAAATGGTATCACAGCAATGAACCGGCATCGGGCGCAGCTTATAAAAATTCCTTCCTATTAATTCCCAATAGGCTACGTGAAGCCACTGGGTAATAGATAGCTCTATAACTCACCACGACGCAACACCACATTTCGGGGGCTAACCCGTGGGCATGTGGTCCGCATCTTGCGCAAGTTTTCGGTCTTTCACTGCAGACCTGCCAGGCCAACTTAATTCATATTTATCCATACGGTTCATTATTCCCGATACTATCATTTTTTTTCAAGAAAATTCGGGAGTCCAACCCACAACCAGTTCCTCTCCCACTCATTTTCAAATATTCTCATTTTTACTTCCCGTTTCAAATCTTCCATTTCAATTTCACATTATATTTCATTTAAGTACTCGAGTTTCCCTTCTAGTCATACGCACATGCATCACAATTTCAACCCATAATTTCTTATAATTCATATTTCATGTATCAACTTCATAAGATACCAACACAAAATTTAATTCAATTATGATCGTATCATTTGAAGAAAATGAAATGCACCCATCATATGCATATACACAATTTGAAATCCATGTTTCTATATTAAATCCTTAGTAATGTCAAAAGATGACTATATATCACAACCGTGAGATACCCATTCTTCTTCTTTTTTAAAAAACCAACATTACATGTAGAAAGCCTATTTTATCATAAAATTCATCCAACTTGTACAATACTTGCAACCCAGCCCAAGTATGTTGGTATAGGTATATCCATAGCCCATGGGTCAAGAAATTATATAAAAAAATCCATTAAGGATGAAAAAATAACATTTTCCAAGACATTTGGCCAAAAACGGGTGAAAAATGATTGAGAAAACCAAACATACCCTCACTATTTTTGTCATAACTTTTTCTACAAAAATATTTTTTTTGTAAGAGTAGCTTTGTTGGAAAAAGGACTTCTGGGGCTTCGATTTGAGTAAAAGAACAACCCAATTCGGTGTCCGGATAAGAGAGATACATTAATTTAAAGAAAATATTTTTGACTAGTGAAAAATAGACTACGGGCTAAACCGCTCGAGCGGTCTGGCCTGCAGAAGATGCCGAGACCATCCCATTGCCACCCTTTAGACCGCTTGAGCGGTCCCTTGGGCGGTCCTACGCCGAAATTTGAGTTTTTACTTGATTTTGAAGCCAATCATCCATGTAAACCAAAGATTATGCAAAAACATGGAATTTAAGTAATTTAAACTTCCTTTTTACACAAAAAAAACTCACAAGTTCATAACTAACCATTACCTAAAACTCCAAATTTTCTTAAATACCCAACTCAATCCTCACACACACCAATTAATGTTTGAATCATGCATGAAATCCATTAAATCTATATTCATAAATCAAAATATCAACACAAATCAAGTCAAAACATACGAGATTCCACCACTTTCTTTCTCCTAGGGTTTTGGTTGCCTCCTTAGTTTGCTTCTTGATGCTAAATCTTCCATTTTCTTGCTCCAAAGCTTGATTTCTATCTTCGGCTGCTTCTCTCGTGGATTAAAGCTTTTCTTCTCCATTGTTAGCTCTCAATTTAATTTCAAACTTCTCAACTTTTGAGGGAGGAAGGCTAGGGTTTATGGATTTTGCTTGTTCTTCCCGAAGAAAGAAGGAAAAAGAGAAGAACGAGGGGTGCGGGAGTGTTAACGGAAGTGTTTGGGTTTATAGCCGTCTTTCTCATTCTCCTTGCTTCCAGAATATTTGAGAAAAGCTTAGTATTCTATTTGGTTGACCTCTTTTATTTTCTCCTTTTTCCTTTTTAACTTTAGCTCTCATAGCCTAATTTCTCTCCAATTTAATCTCATAAAATTCCTAATTTAATTCAACATTTACAACTTAATTTTCATCTCATATTCCAAGAATTTGAATTAATAAGTTATGCTTAACCACAAATTATTGTCATTTATCACCTTGTATCTCAGTTGTTGGGAATATATACTAAAAAGTCAAGTTTTTTAGGTATTTTATTCTAGATCCCTGGCATATTAATAAGAAACATTTGAGATGGTTTTACATTTACGATTTCACATTTATATTTTTTATGTATGAATGCATAGTCTGTATATTCTATCCAGTATTTGACTTGGTGCGTACGTCACAGAAGATTGGGTCAAAGGTTCTGACAGATTATATAGGTAGGCTCACAATTGCAATGGAACCGGACATTCCATAGGTACGATTGTAGTACATCGTTATAGTAGCTGATCTTGGCTAGGTCGAACGGGTCGAATTCAGATTTTAGGAATTCGATGTTCGAGCTCGATGTGTTAGTACACTTAGAGTGTATTGAGCGGGATCAACAGTATGATCGATTCCATACTAACTATATGAATTGATCCACGTCCCGTATTATCATGTATTGCACGAACTCTTAATACTGAAGTGATTGATAAATTGTGTTCAGATAATGTTCAGTACTTTGAGTCGTTAATGGTTGAGATTTCCTCTATGAGATCAGCAATATCGATGAGTTGGGTACAGGCATTGTTTGCCCGATGATTGATAATTAGCTGACGAAAGCTACGCCCGATTTAGGTTGAGGAGTTCTCCCTCGTGTGCTTTGCTTATAGGTTTGATTATGCTAAATCTGTACAGTAGATCTTTGGATCCGGCAAAACAAAAGGTTAAGCGGCGCGGTTGGGAGGAAAATAGGATAATTAAATCGGGTTGTCAGTAACTTAATTTATTTATTGGGAATCCATATCTTAAACGTGGAGAAAATTCAGTGCATTTGATAATTGAAAACTCAAGACATAATTTGAGTTAGGACTGGGAGTTCAGTCAGGACCTTTAGTGGAATAAGTTCTGGTTCGTGCGAGAAAGGATCTAACTCGGGGGCAGAGTTAGGAATATCCAGTTTTTTTGTATGGTTAGCCCGAGTCCTATACTTTATCGTGATCCCTCACGTAGCCCATTATATGCACGGATAATATTTTTATCAGTTTCGATTATTATTTAATTTAATTTGAATGCCAATTTTGCCATCGGGGACATTCAGGAATTAAATTAAATTATTGGAGGATGGTTTTAGAATTTAGCACACCTAGGGATTACTCCCTAGGTGGCCAGATCTAATGGAGGGAATGGGGATTAGGTTTTATGAAAGATATATATCTCTTTCTTAGTTTTAGGAAAGATAATATATATTCTTATCATTATCTTTGATATATGTAGTAATATATCACAAAGTGGCTTTTAATATAAAGAGAAAACCTATAACCCTAATCCACAACCCACCAAGCCGCCGCCCCCTCTCTTTTGGCAAATTAATTTTTGCTTTTTGGGGACAAGTGTGAGAAGAAACTAAAAAAAAGAACTCTTCGATCGGAATCGGTGCCCACACACCGTAATTGTTGTAGTGCGTCCGGGACATACGTGAGAAGGTTGCAAGGTCGTCTTCAACGTATTCGGGACTTCTAGAAACTTTTCGACAAGTTTCATAAAGGTATAATGGTATTAAGATTAATATAGTTCGTTGTTTCCATGAAAAACGCACACGTCATTTTTTACGGTCACGGCGTCGGTTCAAAATTTATTTGTCGCTCCAACAATGGTATCAGAGCCAAGGTTGCATTTTTCATGAACATTCATTGTGCTAACCTTTGTTTTGCAGCCTATGCCGTTATGATCCGGTTAAATGCATGTATGAATGTGTGTATGATTTATATTGTTTTTAATCGTTTATCTCGACGGTTTTGATTCGAGATTAGATTGGTTGTACGCCTCCTATGTGGGCTATAGGTTTTTTGACGATGTAATCTATTATTTCATTCATTGTTTTGGATCAATATTGTAATCGAATCACGCAAAATGAGGAATGAAATCGAAAAAAGAAGAACAAAGAAGCGGCGGTAAAGGGGCTGTTCGGCCTGAACAGCGGGGCTGTTCGGCCTGAACAGCGAGGCTGTTTCGGGGCTTTCAGCATTCTTTTTTGACGCAATTTTTTTGTTGAAATTAAGGTTGCTCGTTGGCTATCTGATGGCGGTTCTGTGGAGGTTCAACGGCGACGGAAAGGCGGTCAAAACGGAGGCCAAACGAAGGTGCTGAATTTTTACCACAGCAGAAATTTCGGCCCTTTAAGGATTTTTTTGGGCCACTTCAACATCGTATTTTGATGCAATTTTTTTTCGAGATCAAGACCTCGATGTGCTCTACCTACTATAATTTTTTGGGGGTTCAAAAGTGGTGGCAAGGCGGTCAAACAGTGGCTGAAAAAAGGCGGCGCAGTGCTGCCTGCACAGCAGAAGTTTTTGCAACATAAGGGGCTGTTTGGGCTTCTTTTTTAGTATTTTTTCGGTGTTCCAGCGATTGTCCGGGGTTGTGACGGTGGTCCGGAGGCTGAGAAAAAGATTCGGGTCTTTGACGGCTCGTTTAGGGGTTCCAAAACCCTAGACTTTTAATCTTTAATTCAAGACCGTCGTATTAAAAGATTAAACAGATGGATCAGATCATAACGAATTAATTTATATTTATTTTGTCGTTGTTTAATTAATTATTTATTTATTTTATTTAATTGCTTGGATAAATTTTATTTTATTTTATTTTTTCTGTTATTCATGTTTTAATTAACAGAAGTATATTTGGAAAAATAATTTTATAAAATAAATATTTCTAGTAATTTTTTAAAATGGAAAAATAAATAGATAATTATTTATTTAATTTTTGTGTTAAAATTAATTAAAATTTTTAATTAAAACACGGGTAATTAATTTCTTTCGCAAAATTAAATAAGAAAGTTTTTGTGTTTATTTTATTATGGTTAAATAAAGGATATTTTAATTGATTAAAAATAAATTTATTTTAATTAAAAATTAAAATATGTTTAATCGTTTAAAATGAATAAAAAGGAAAAACTCTCGGTTTCGTAGGAGATGTAGTTATAACTCGCGCGTTAGATTCGATTTTCGGTCTCTCTAAGGAATGGTTCTAATCATGGTATCTGTAGTACGAATTTTTAAAAGAAGTAGATTTGAAAATAGAGCAAAATAGGATTCGTTCACACCGGGCCCGGGCTTTTGACACGGTATTTTCAAATTAAGGGTAATGGTTATACACTTAACCCGTGAATAAAAATATCCTCCTTAAGAGTCACTGTTTTTATTTATGGGGAGCAAAATTAATTGACTATTTAATTTACATGAAATGTCCTATATCAAGGAATGAAAAAACCTAGTAGTTCTTTGTTCGTTGATTGTTAGACGTCCACACTACGTGGCCTATCAATTGATGTGACTCTGGGCTGGTGGTTTTTCATTATGCTATTTGATTCCGGCAGTAAATGGCATGTCTATCCGGACGGGTGTTGATTAGACGTCCACACTGCGTGGCCTGCTTAATCACGAAGGATTCGGGCTGCCAATAATTCTATTTAAATTAAAAGGTTGAGAGACCCTAATTTGATAAAAGAATCAAAAAGTTTTTCTCTTTTGTTTCTCAGGATTAATAATGGGATTATTCAATCAACTCGCGGCAATTTTCAAGGAATATAAACTAATTGGACCAAACTTTTTCACATGGAAACAGAACCTCGATATTGTTTTGACTTCTGACGACTATAGGTTTGTGTTGCATGACCCATGTCCTCCCATTTCTCATAGTGGATCCACCGAATAGGAGATTCAGGATTATGAGAAGTGGGTGAAGGCTGTTCAGATGGCTAGCTGTTACATCCTTGCATCAGTCTATGGCATCTGTAGCTGAGATTATGTTAAACCTTATAGAAATGTTTGGTGATCAGGGTCGGGCAGCAAGGCAGGTGACCGTGAGGGCTCTCATGAACACAACCATGGCTGAGGGTACATCTGTTAGGGACCCACATTTTGAAGATGATCGGCCTTCTTAACGAGCTGGAGGTCCTTGGAGCAGAAATCGATGCGGAATCCCAAATCGATATCGTGCTCCAGTCACTGCCTGATTCGTTTCACCAATTTTGCCTAAATTATACTATGAACAAACTAGATTTTTTACTAGCAGAATTGTTGAAAGAACTACAGGTAGCGAAAGGTGTTATTCGCAAGCCAACCCATTCATTTGTTGCTGAAAAGGCTTCTACTTCTAGGCCAAGATGTGGTAAGAAGAAGAAGAAATGGCAGCAACAGAAAAATACAAAGAACATTGGTATGGCTAAGCCATTGCTTGCCAAGGAGAAGGTAAAAGCGCCAAAGGGCACGTGCTATTTTTGTCAAAAACTAGGACACTGGAAGAGGGACTGTCCTGACCGGAAGAATAAGCAAGCTGCAGGTATTGATTTTTCTCTAGTAGTTGAATTATGTTTAGCTATCTACAGAAACTTGGTATGTAGGTACGGGAACCACTAATGATGTCTGCAATTCTTTGCAGGGGTTCTAGGTAACCAGGTAGCTTAGAGAGGGCGAAGTTTACCTTCAGATGGAAAATAACTCCCAGGTGTCTGCTATTGCAATGGAAAAAGTAGTTCTTTATTTCAGTAATAATAAATGTTTAATTTTGAAGAACATTTTATATGTACCTCAAATCAGGCAGAACTTAGTTTCGATTTCCTATTTGGGGAATGATGGATATTGTATTTCTTTTAATAATCTTTCATGCAATATTATGGTGGAAAAACAATTTATCTGTCGTGGTACAATGAAAAATGCTCATTACATTTTACACCATGTTATTTATGCTGATAAAAATAATGAGGTGAATAATTTACATGTTTTACCACTTAAAATGAAAGTTTCCTCCTTGAACCAAACACTACTTTGGCATCTTTGTTTGGGTCATGTTAATCTAAAGAGGATACAAAGACTGGTTGAAAATGGACCTTTAGGCTCATTGGAAGTGGAGGCACTTCCAGTTTGCGAATCCTGTTTAGAAGGTAAGATGACCAAGAGGCCGTTTACGGCGAAGGGACTTAGAGTCAAAGAAGTGTTGGGATTGATTCACTCTGATTTATGTGGTCTCATGAACATCCAAGCAAGAGGTGGGTATGAGTATTTCATCGCTTTTATTGACGATTACTCTAGGTATGAATACGTTTACCTGCTTCACCGCAAGTCTGAAACATTTGAGAAATTCAAAGTGTTTAAGGCGGAAGCGGAGAAGCAAACAGGTAAAAGTATCAAAATCCTATGATATGATCGTGGAGGTGAATACCTCTCTGGGGAGTTCATGAACTACTCATCAGAACACGGGATAACATCCCAGTTATCTGCACCAGGTATGCCTCAGCAGAATGGTGTAGCAGAAAGGAGGAATAGGTCTCTTAAGGAGATGAAAAGGTGCATGATGTGTTATTGAGTTTTATCGCATTCGTTTTGGGGGTATGCATTAGAAACGGTGGCATATATTCTGAATTCGGTGCCTACTAAGGCAGTTCTCGGAACCCCTTTAGAGTTATGGACTGAGCATAAGCCAAATCTTAAACACTTTCGGATATGGGGTTGCCCAGCACATGTGTTGGTGGAAGATGCAAGTATGGTGGAACCAAAGACAGATGTCTGTTTTATTGTAGGATACCCTAAAAGAACTAAAGGTGGTTTATTTTATGATCCTAAGAGTCAGAAGGTATTTATTAGCACAAATGCATGATTCTTAGAAGAGGATTATGTAATAAATCACAAACCTGGTCACAGTTGTTCTTGAAGAGGTGAGGATTGAAAATTTGGTACAACAAGAAAACATACCTAATGAACGAAATGAGATACCACCTATCGTGAGTACACATCAAGAGTTTCGTCGTAGTGGGAGGGTTGTTCGTCAACCCGAGAGGTTCGTGTTCTTGGGAGAGTCTTATGACAAGATCCCAGAAGAACATGATACCAAACCCAAAAACTATAATGAAGCACTGCAAGATAATGATGCAGAACTATGGCAAAAGGTTATGGAATCTGAGATAAAGTTCATGTACTATAATCAGGTCTAGGAGCTTGTAGATCCATTAGATGTGATAAAACCCATTGGGTGCAAATGGATCTTCAAGAAAAAGAGAGGAGTGGACGGGAAGGTGGAAACCTTCAAAGTTAAGCTTGTTACGAAATGGTTTACTCAGAAAGAAGGGTTCGATTATGAGGAAACCTAATCGCCGGTGGCTATGCTTAAGTCCATTCAGATTCTCTTATCCATTGCTGTTCATCTCGATTACGAGATTTGGCAAATGAACGTTAAGACGACATTCCTTAACGGAAGTCTTGACAAAAGCATCTATATGATGCAGTCAAACGGGTTCATAGTAAAGGGCCAGGAGCACATGATCTGCAAGCTTAAGAAATCCATTTATGAGCTTAAGCAAGCATCAAGGTCTTGGAACACTCGATTTGACCAGGCGATTAAAAGCTTTGGCTTTGAACACTGTCCTATCAAGTATTACGTATACTGAAAGCGCGATGGGCATAAGGTGGTATTTCTAGTCAATTATGTTGATGACATTCTCCTAATCGAAAACGATGTGGGGTTGCTATCTTCGGTGAAGATGTGGTTATCGAGTCAATTTGACATGAAGGACTTGGGAGAAGCAGGCCAAATCCTTGGGATCAAGCTCATTCAAGATCGATCACGTAAGATGTTGGGCTTATCCCAAGCCTGTTACATTGACTTGATTATTGCTCATTTTGGCATGAAAAATTCTAAGAAAGGATTTAATCCTTTCAGACATGGGATTACTCTATCTAGGGATCAGTGTCTTAGGACACCTCAGAAGATAGAGAGGATGAGAGCTATTCCTTATGCTTTGGCAGTAGGAAGTCTCATGTATGCCATGCTCTGCACTAGACCAGATATCTGTTATGCCGTTGACATGGTAGGCAGATATCAGTTTAATTCAGGGGAAGAGCATTGGACTGCGGTCAAGAATATACTCAAGTACCTGAAAAGGATTAGGGAGTATATGTTGGTGTACCAGGCTGATAGCCTTATAACCCTTGCGTATACAGACTCAGATTTCCAGGCTGATAGTGATTCAAGGAGGTCCACCTCAGGATACGCGTTTTCTTAGGGAAAGCACATTGAGGGGAAGTGATATTTCATTCGGGAGACTTTACAACGTAGAGACGTTGTGGTTTGAATGGTTGCATCTACGGATAACCTAGTGGATCCTTTTACTAAGGTAAAAGGGTTAGGTGTTAGGTGTGTTTCTGCATAGCTTTGAGTATAAGTGGGAGATTGTTGAAAATGTATACTGAAAAGTCATGTTTTTTAAGTATTTTATTCTGGATCTCTGGCATATTAATAAGAAACATTTGAGATGATTTTGCATTTACGGTTTCATATTTATATTTGTGATGTATGAATGCA
>JAOTRH010222300.1:0-10474 GCA_034768845.1 Heliamphora exappendiculata
GCATTTATTTATTTTATTTTTCGTTCCACATTTTTTGAAAAATAATAATTTATTTGGATTAAATATTTTTTTATTTAATTAATTCAAAATTCGGAATTAATTCTCATGTTTTTTCAAAATATCTGATTTTTTTTTAAAAATCATCTTAAACGTGATATTTCGTAAAAAAATAAAATATCTAAAAAAATTTCATTTAATTAAAACTAATTAATTAAAATAACTTAATTTTATTTTTTATTACAAAATATTTTAATTAAAACCGAATTTTTGAATTAATTAAATCAACAGAATAAATAAAACCAATAATAATCATCCACGCAGTTAAAATATAAAATAAATTAAATAGAAAATAAATATAAATTCTAATTTTATGATCGTATCGAAACTTTAAAGAATTTCAGTCTCCTGTTGAAGATAAGCTTCTTGTATCTTAATTGGATAATATCTTCATTCTTTCCCTTCACAGTTTTGGAACAAAACACTTTGTGCCACGTTAAAACTCCCTGCGCCACAGTAACTAGCAATAAAAAAAAACGCAGCTTTAATTCCATTAAAACCGTAGCACCCAGTCAAATTCCAAACAAAACTGCTTGCAAACCAATTGGAATCCACTTTTGAAGAAAACCCACTGTTGATTAGGAATTCTATGCAAACCAATTGGAATCCACTTCTGAAGAAACCCACTGGTGATTAGGAATCCCAATCACTTGAGAAACAGTGCTGCCCCTTTTTATGGAGATCACTTGTAGCTTTTGGTTTGGCTTGGAAAAAAAAAAACACTGTTTTGTGGTTCTGGAACCAGGCGGCTTAGGAATAAAAAAAACTTCCACACAAAATTGTGCCGCCGGCTGTGCGTTTGCTTGGAAAATTGTTGCACCTGGCGCACACTGTTCCACTGGAAAATTGCTGCTGCGCTGAGTTGGACTCCACTGTTTCAAAACAGTTTTGGCTTGGGGTTGGAAACTGGCGCTCAGCCTGGGCCTCGTTTGCGCCGCTGAATGGGAATTGCCTTTAGCGTTTTGCACTGTTTGTGATTGCCACCACTTGGGATAAACACTTGCTTTGCCTGGGATTTGCGCATTGATGCCGGCGCCTTTGAAACAGCCTGGGATTAGCTTTTGAAAACCAGCCACTTCCTTGGGAAATTCCACCTGGGATCGTGCGCCTGCTTGGCGCTGCTTCGGCTTTTTGGCACTGAATTGCTGCAGTTCAACTGTTTCCTCTCTTTTTTTTATTTAACTAGAAAAAAACTCTAGAAAGAAAAAAATATTGCAAAATAATTAAAAAAAAACTTTTTCCGCAACTAAAATCGCCGGAACCACCGCCAGTTGCCGCCACCATCCACCGCCGTACCTGTTCTTTTTTTCTTTTTTCTTTCTAATAAATTAGAAAAAAAAACTTAAAGAACATAAAAAAATTATATCGAAACCTATGTTCCGTAGGCTCACATTCGATCTAAATATTAATTAATCTAACACGATCAACCCCCGTGGTTAAAAAATTAATTAAATCATCATCCATTCAAACCATTCAATCAAACATGAAAAAAGATATATAATCATAAAACTGGGATTAGAACGCCTTCAAAACAAAGTTAGCACAGTTCTAAATCTACTCGGCGCTGATAAATCGTAAACAAAAAATAAAACGGCTTTGATACCAATTTGTTGGAGGCAATACTGTCGAGATCATTGTTTTTTAGAAACGATTACCGGTAAAAAATTAACTGGACGGGCAAACGCCAAAACGGGCTCCAGATAAAACTTTTGACGAAGAACGATCAAAATAAAACCCGTGCAACCAAAGTTAATTTAGAAGAATACCTCTTGTAGATCTAATCTTCAACTATGACTTGATTTCGAGTTGAAGTTCCTGTCAGATCTTCTACCGTATTCCCTTATGTGATCCTCGAACGTAGTGTGGGTTATGATCCTCTGAGAACTCGTACCGGCAGAACCCCAACATATTTTTTAAGTCTTGAAAGACAAAAATAATATATAAAGAATCATATGAAATTCAATCTAAACTGGTTCAGCCTACCCGCATATATATAGGGTTACAGCAGGGACCTGGAGAGTAATTATGAGTAAGACTTCTAGTGAAACACAGATACCTACGGGCGATTTCTACAATTATGGAAAGTCGCAGCAGTTTTTGCAATTTCTATAAAACACTAAATTACAGTTCACACTACTAAAGAACTATAATTGCACTCTGATCCAAAATTTCAAGACGTTCTTGCATTGAGCTCTTGTTATTAAATGCTTACAATTTCTCCCCACATTAAGATTTCCGATTCCCGCCAATTAAATTTTTTTACTAATAATTTAATTTAATCGGCATCATCATATTCTTTAAGCCCTTCCACTTAACTTATTTAATCGCTAGATAATTAAATCTACCTGCAGGATTTGGCCCAATCAAAATTTATAGGCATTCTTAAAGGGGTATTGTCAATTTCGATCTTTCGGGACGTGGATTCCGTCAATAATTAATATTTATCATATAAATAATATCGTTATCCAACTCACCGGGAATATAGACCCATACAAGATCGCACCAACTAATGAATCAAAACAACGAATATTAAATATATACAAATCAATAATTATTTTCGAATTAAGAGGATAAGCACTATTCATAATAACCTTGGGGTGCGAATTAATTTATATAGTCAGTAGTCGGTACTAAATTAATCACCCCAAATGTCCCGTTCAATACACACAAATTGTACTGGCACAGAGAGTCGGAATAATAGACGACGCTATTATCTGTTCCCCGTAACCAAGACAGGCCTACTATAACTCTGTGTCATAGTCGTACCGATGGTATGCCCATTTCCATCTAAACTGTGAATATAAAATTTATATTCTGCAAGAACCTAAAATCTGGTCTTCTGTGTGTAAGTCGTACTCTACATACCTGATTAAATACTATCCATGTATAACAAATAAATGATATACATACATTGCTCATAAATATTCTCATAAAATAAAAAACTAATTTTATTAAAAAATAAAATTAAATACTAAAAACATGATTTTCAGTACACCAACCCTAATACCTTCATGGTTAAAAACCAGAACTATGCATTCCCAAAACATAGATACTTACCAGCAAAATAGGTTATGATGAAAACAGCCATCTAAAAGGCAGATCCAAGATGTGGCCCAAAGAGAGCCTACTTGGTATAACCAGCTTCAAACTCTGTTGTGCCCTACCATGCCAACAAAAGTGGCTGGAGATATACCACTCTTCAAAACACAAGACAACTTAAGTAATCACCATCGTCGTAGTCCATAGAACTATGAAAGCTACAGGCACAGCTACCCGAACCACCATTGGAAACCTTGGGAAGAGCTTTCTCTATAGAGAGAAGCTCTCCCCTTCTTCTTTCTCCCCTTTTTTGTTTTGTTAAAAAAAATCTGGGCTTATCTACTTTTTGCCACGAACTTTAAAACATCATAACTAATTGTAAAAAATAATCTTAAAGTGATTTATGTGTCCAGACCTATATTTTTTAGGTTTCTTTCATAAAAAATTGGTTTGAAGTGATTTTGTTGGGTAGAACTCTAGATCTGTCATTTTTACTAAAGATGTTAGATCTTGACCACTCTGAGTTGCAGACCTAAAAACCCTATGGTAGTTTGAGAACCTAGCTTTGATCAAAATATAAACCTTGTAGATGACATATTTATCTTTCTACTCACAAAAAATGAGCCAAAATAATGAAATCTTGATAGGTCAAAACCCTTCCCAAAGTCACTATTGAGATTTAGTGACTAAGAGACCTCTCTATCACACATTTTTGTGAGACTAAAAACCTAAGTTTTTAGAAGAAAAATCCAAAAATGGTAAACATGAAAAATGTAGCTAACATATTAGACTAAATACTGAGCAACAACTAGCCCAAAATACCCTCGGATAACAGCCCAAAGGTTTTGAGCATTCTCTGTTAAAAACACATTATCAGACCCTTTTTAGACTGGCTGGACCCTTTTTATAAATTAATCAAAATCTCAAACTTTTTTCCAAATTACTTTTCCTATCACAAAACATGAAACCTATAGGGAACATCTTAAACTAAAACCTCACCAAAATTCAAAACCATCACCCTTGAATTGACGCCCCAAAACCGTGGCCAACAGATGTCTAAATTCTGCACTTTTCTCTGTAAAGTGCTGAATGATTTTTCCTAAATTAAATCAAATGACCTTTGCCCTTGCTTCTAACCTTAGTGTTAAACATGAAAGTTATAGAAAATATTTTTATCTAATTGGTGTTCAAATTTTAGAAATTAAATCAATGTCTAAATGATTCAAAACACTGTCGCAACTTAAAAACTAGTAATTGAACATTTACCTAAAATTTGCTAAGTACTTGAATGGCATGCTACTTCATGGAACTTGAGTATGTGAACTTTATATGAATTTTTGTGAGTAGTTGGTACATGAAAATGATAATTTTGATGAAATGAACTCATGCCAAGAATTCGATTCTATGTCGCATAAATTATGGTTATGCTTCGCATGCTAATATTTGATGCTTTAGCAAGTTGTGCCTTGTACCATACCGTGTTTAAATGCCATGCCATAATTAATTGCACATGAGAAGTATATTGCACATCATGAGCATTCCCATATTTCATCTTGAGTTATCGGAGTCTCTTCGTACTTTTTAAATTGGGTTGGGTGATATGAAATCATTCTTTCCGTGGTTGTGGATCTAGGGCATCCCTGGTTGCCATATTTGAAATTAAATTGGGAGAGTGTTTATTATAAAAAGGGGGATTAGGCACCATGGGTTTGTCACTAGCTTTAATTAGACTTTGGATTAACACCTAGTGAGTATCCTGGTCCTTAAGATGAGATTGATCGGCCTGAAATAAGGATGGGTAAAATATGACAAAGGTTAGTCCCCACGCCGTTGCCATTGCGTAAAACGGCCAAGGCATGTAGCCATGGTGAGAGTTTACCTTTCGCAACGAGGCGAGGATAGGTTCAGTGATCAAGAGCCATCAAGTCTACTTTGTAATTCCCGGCATGAAATTCATGATATTGATCCGAATGTATGTCGGGTTGGGCTGCTGCATTGCATTCATCTACATCACGCACTCGCACCACTGTTTTTATATGTGGTTGCCCTATTGAAAACGATAATTTGTCTACCTCTTTGCTCATTAAATTTATATTGGGTATTATACGATATGTATTGTAGGATATTTTGTTGTGAGTCTGTTAGACGGTTTAGAAAATTTGCTTTTAGTCTTGGCTTATCGCATTCGTACCACAGGTGATGAAAAAGAACAGTTTGAGGAAGGCGCGTTTGTTGAGGAAGGAGACTTCGAAGAAGGGGGAGAGTGGTAGGAGCCGGTTAACCCCAACAACGTAGCTTGAAGATGAAGAATCTTTACTTTTTGATCTTTTTGTTCACTTTTTCACGAATATAATATAACTTTTGTTAAGTTTTCTGGATGACTGTAATCATTAAGTACTTTGGATAAATTTTGAACTGCTAATGATGTAGTAATTATTATATGCAATTATGAATGTTCGGCTAAAATATGTCCCTTATTTATAGTTACGTATGTCTCGACGTTCCCGGAGGACGGAGTGTCATAGTTGGTATCAGAGCCTAGGTTTAGTGAACCTTCAGGCCTTGGGAAATGAGAGATTGTGAGTTCTGTAGTGTAGAAACTCTGTAGAGTTTCTGTACTATTAAGTTATCACGTATAATTTCAACAACTTAAAATCTTTACCTTAGGATTTTTCCTATCTTTTTTTTTTAAGGATGGCGTCTGACGCAGAGCTAGCTAGGGAACCATAGGCAGCACCGGAACCTGAAGACTCATATCCCGAAAAAGATCCAAAAGAGGACCTAGAGGAAGAACCCGTTGAAGAGCAAGACCCAGTAGACATGTTTTCGTTAGCAGGGATATTTTCGGATGAGTGGCGAGTGCATGGAGAGGAAGAGGTCGAGAAAGTAGGAGCAAACAAGGAACCTGATGTAGTGGGGACGAGGCAGACTTCGGAGCAGACGATGAGGAGAAATTTGAGGACAACGACGAGAACGAGAAGCGAACCATCGCTTTCTTTTATGATCCACTAGAGATGCCACCGCCTGAATCAGAGGACGACAAAGAGACAGATGCAACAACCTACTGGAGCGGCCACGACTATTCCAAGGACTACCATATTGGTGAGTGGGTTTATACCTGAGTATTCCCAGAAAAGATAAAAAAGTGAAGGAAGTCAGAATTTTCCCCTCGAGTTATAGGTCCGTTAAAGGTTCTAGGGAAACACAACGAGACAACATACCGAATGAAAGTACTGCCAGGGTTTAAGGAGAAACTCGGAGATTTGGTAAAGACCCGATGGCCGCAAATGACAATGCCGAGAGATAAACGAGGGATCGTTGACCCACGCAGTTTAGATATCAACTTCGATGATCTGAAACTTATAAAGAGGTATTAGTGGCCATCACAGATAGAGCTCATAGAGGGCCAGGGAATATTTGGTATGTGGAGGTCCTGTGGCGTTACAACGGCATTTATGAAGAAACTTGGGAACGCAAGGCAGTTGTCCGCCACTTCTGTCCGTATTTGTTTGTTTAGGCTTCAATACGCTAGGCATTGTGCTTTTCTTTTTGTTTGAAGATTGTGTGTATGCTATGTGAACTTTTTGAGAACCTTGTACCAATTACATGTTTGAACTAAAAGAAGATATTTATTGTTAAGCTCTTCATAAATTATCTCATAATTTCAAATTAAATTCTGCAATATCCAAAAACATGAAAACAATTAAAAATGGAAGCAACCCCCAAATCTCAACACTCTCTTAGGATAGCTGATAAATGATCAAACCCCCAACAAGTTGACTACTAGTTGATAAAGCACTCGGAGTAGCATAAGTTTTGAGAAAATGCCGTTTAAATCCCTCAATTTCACCCTTATGAGTTTCTTTCCTTAAACCTTTGTATCAAATTTATACCCGGTTAAAATTTTTCGATTCTAATAACAGCAGTCCTCAACAATGCTACCTAGTATCATTCATAGGTAATCCTTCTACACTAAAGTCTTGTTGGTAATCCTATCGGGAACTTCGTCCTAGAAAATACCTTTATCCTTAAAATTTTCATTGTTGACCCATGTCTAGATGATGACTAGTATTCACGTTGGATTGTCCTTCAATGCAAGTCACCATCCTTGAACTAGCTCTCTATTTGTAGGACTCAACGTCATTCGATATTGCTAAGATCCTTCACCACCATTCATTTTCCTTTGACTTTGATACTACATCCGATTGAAGCAATTTTGTAAACTCTTGAGATCCCAACCTGGGGAGTTGACTTGGATACTTGAATTGAAGTGTGTTAAGCTGACGCAACTTCAAGACAATTATCTATTTGGCTACCCATTGCTTGAACGTATCTTTTGTCAAGATCAGATGTTGCACAGATTGATCCCGAGAACCTCCTCTCTGTAATATTCATTAATTGCTAATCTCTTGACCTCTCAACCAGAGTCAACGAAGATTTCTTTAACTATGATCCCGTGCCCTTGAACCATTTAGGAGTCCACCCTAAGATATTCTAACCCTAGCGGCATCTCGTGCTCATACCATTTGAAAATTTCAAGCTAAGCATTTACCTATTCATTACCTTATGGTCACCTTCTCTAAAACCAATAAAATTGAGCTGACCATCCTTATCAAACTCCATGCATGTTTTGTCCGTCGATCTTTAAAACCTTACCCGTAGATCTATGAGTGACTACGACCGTCAGAATATTATGTTATTAGGCTTCGACGCTTTCACGAAAGACTGGGACGATGCACGGGAACCTCTTAACACCTCTTCGAATCATAGGGTAATCTTTCCTTAAAGTATCGTTAACGTTCGCGTTTAACAAGGTTTTGAAAGCTGAAACTCCCGACTGCAAGAATGGTTAAGTAAAGATTTACTCAACTGACTACACCTTTTCAAAGGACCCGATAAGTAGAATTATGCCATCAGTCACCTACAGTTAGGAACAATAGCTTCACATCAAGGGACACAGGGCATCACCATGTGACAGAATTTAGGCTTTCCCCAAGCTAGTTTATAGTGGACCCACAAATCCAACAGTCCGGGAAGCAAAAGATTTGTACTGACAGTAGAGAAGTGGAAAACAAGAAGTAACCTCGAATTTAGGATAATCTCAGCATGCAAATAAAGAAAAAGTATCTGTATTCACGTCAACTTTTTCACCAAAATGTTAGTATCCAAATACCTCCATCCCCACCTTCAATGAGGAAATTTTGACAACAATCGTGAGCATCGGGACCCGGATGGAGAATTAACCATCAAACCACAATGCATCATGTGACTCGATATTTGCTTCAGACATACCTTTTACCACAATTCAATTGTCTTAGAGTGACCAACGACGAGGAGAAATGATCCATTCAATGGAAGAGACATTTAAACCCTACATACCAACATGTGAAGGACAAACAGCAGAAATTAAAAGAAACAATACAATAGTTGGAAAGACTGGAATAAGAACGAAAGTATATGATTACGGATTTCGTCACCAGAATCGTCAAGATCGCATCAGGAGCACAACAACATTTGAGTTGTAATGGTCGCTTCACCAAGATCACTTGCTTTTTGTTAGTTAAACCTCACGACACACTGGTAGGTACAAGAAAAAAGTATATTTGAGAGATTTTACACAAACATAAGTTCTCTATCATACCTAACCAAAACCCGCATCTCGCCTGGGCTGTCTAAACACCCGATTCTAAACCATCTAGGGTTTTGTGTGAGCACAATACTACGAGATTATTAATATACAAAATAGAAATAGAGAAGAACTGATTGGTCAAAATAGATCTCTGCTAGTCAATGAAGTGAAACCCAGAATACAATAACACCACTTCATACAAAACTCATAATAGTATCCCTACGTTGTTAATCTACGGTAAAGAGCGGTAGGATCTCATTGGATGAGACTTTTTATACTAATGAACGGATTGGGTGTTATGCTTTTACCTTATAAGTATAACCAACTTTATCAAAAAGTTCGATGATCCTTTTTCCTTTTCACTTCCCTGAAGATGGTGGAACAAAGATAGAACCACGAGAGCTCAGTGAGAGTAAATGGAACCAAGGAGGAAGTAAAAGTTCCGAGCCTAGCACGAATCTTGCTAGATTTAGTAGCCAATTTGGATCAAACACAAGGAAAGGCACCCCGGGAAGGATCCTGGTACTTATCGGACCTAAGGGTACAGAATGTCCCAGCACCTGAGAAGAAGAATTTTTTCCAAACAACTGAGGTTTAGATCAAGGCCACAAAGTAATAACAACCCATAGTAAGAGCTTGTTACAAGTGCAACCAGTCAGAATATAAGATGATGCACTGTCCGATAAGAATTGGAGAATATGATCAAGGAGGACCACTGAGCAACAAAAGGGGATTTGTACCCAAAAAGCCGTACCACCCTACCAACCAACCAAGGCTAGCAAGGAATCAACCTTCAAAGGTAAGGCTTTGTTATGAATGCGGTCAGCCCGGGCACAAAAAGTACAAATGTCCAAAGCTTGTACAAAAGGACTAGGAAAATCAATGAACGGAAGGCTCACCTTCCCAAGAGAAGGAGTAATTGTTAATGATCAAAGGTACGCCTAAATTTGCAAACTCTAAGATATACGTTAAATAAACTTGTTGCATTATCTCGGGAAAGGATACGCTTGAAGGAAGAAAGCTTTTAGGTTAGCACTAGTCAAACAATTCTTGCGCCACAAGTGTGCGACATGATCATTGAAAATTTCGTAGTGATCGGTTTAAGAAATTAGTAAGACTAAACAACCGTTATCCCCAAAATGTTGAACGTATAAATCCAATCTTTTCCACACCCTCAATAATGAATGATTCAAGTAAACAAGGATACAACATTGAAGAGAAGAGATGCAAGTAATCATCTACAACCTTTCGCATGAAATTTCAAGGATGCAATTTATTTGAGGGGGTAAATTGTGACACCTTGGTCTGGACCCTAGTAGTAACCACCCAGATTATAACAACTCGTGATAGTAACTCAATCCAAATCCTAGCTTTAGCGACGGTTAGTTGACAAGATCATAGGTCGTTAGAAGAATCAAAACCCTAATTTGACCGAAAAATCCTAAAATGACCAAATACTCAGAGGCAAAATCCTAATACTCAGAAAAGTCCCGGGATAGCTTAAATTAAGTAAATAATATAAAATTAAGAATTCTCATAATTAGGATAAAATGACCATTTTGCCCATAGTATAACAAAAAGTCCTATAAATATAAAATTTGACACATGAACACCCAAAATCAGGTATTTATATACAATTAATTAATAAAATATAAAATAACAAAAAAATGATCAAATTTCCCTTGCATGGCCGGCCACCTAGGAAAATGTGCCCAAAAAGCTACTTTTTGCCTTTTTAAGCTTAAAAAT